>CABFOW010007811.1:0-21612 GCA_902141385.1 Timema californicum | reverse complement strand
ACATTGGAAAATTGTCCTTTTGTTGAAATTTTTTCACAAGAAATTTTGGGAAATAATTTTTCCCGCCCAAGTTTTGGGAACATAACTTCCCAAATTTTGGGATCCTGCCAAGGCCTAGTTTACAGTAATCATTTTTTTCTAAATTTCCCCGGCCTCATTCCTACTTCGTCGAATATAAAATAAAAAACACACTGTGTTGCCAAATATTTTTCAATTGTTTGAATGTACAGGGTTGCCACTATTTTCTTATTACAAAATTCCCTGTGTTTTCCAGGTTTTAAAGAGGAAATTTTCATTTTTCCAGTCACCTAATATATATATTATAAATATAATTATAGAGACATCAAATTGTGTTTTAGAGAAAATATTAGAAATGAAGAGTGTTAATTTGTCATTGCAGGCCTATTTTATTGTTCAAGGTAAAACCATGTTTAAAAATTATTTGGAAAAGGGATGAGACATGAATGACACACATTTTCTAGAAGGAAAGATTTGTTATATTTGCTGTAGGCCCTGAATGGAATGAAAGGAAAAAAAGTGGAAATACCAAAAATACAATTTTGAGTTTAAATGTGGTATCTATTTTATTTTAGAAGAATATATTATTACTTGATCTAAAAAAATATTTTAACCAATTTTAATTATTGTATATGTACTGTATAAACTAAGTAGCCCACACACAAATCGTGAATAATAATTTACAACAATGAAATTAACATGTGATGTTCCTCACTCAATAAAATGCATTTCCTCTAATAAACTGCTATCCTTTTCCCTAACATATTGTATTATATATATAAATCAAACGAGATAGTCAACTCTCAATTTAGCGGGGTAACGGATGGCTGCTAAACTCCGTTATATCAATTTCCATGGTAAATCTGCAACTCCATTAAAACTACCAAATACATTAAGTACTTGATTAATAAACGATTTGACACCATCATACATACATTTATCATAATAACTATTATTGAAAAATCAATCATCAGTAAAAATACACTTAAACAACTTTTTACCACAAACACAATTATTAGGCCTAAGGCCCATTATACCAGTTTTGAACGAAATCTTTAAGCTCGTTTTAAAATATTTCAAGTTTTTGAAAAAAATCACTCATCAGTAAACTAGCCCCCAACGATTTTTTTTTACCGAAACAACATATATATATATATATATATATATATATGTTGTTATTTGGAAGGTCAGTTAGTCCATATATATTTATTATAATCAAACTCGGATATGATACCAGTATCGATACATTTCTTTCAATACCAGATATTTCAGTATTGATACCAACCTTTTGATATTTTAATAATATCAGTATTTTTTACCCGATATCAAAAGATTTTAATTTACCTGCTTTTATTCTTTTACTTTCTTTATTTTTCCGATTATTTATTCAATTTACTCATCTTGTCTTATTANGATACCAATATCAATACATTTCTTTCAATACCAGATATTTCAGTATTGATACCAACCTTTTGATATTTTAATAATATCAGTATTTTTTACCCGATATCAAAAGATTTTAATTTACCTGCTTTTATCCTTTTACGTCCTTTATTTTTCCGATCATTTATTAAGTTTATTCATCTTCTTATTATTGCCTTTAATTTTCTATCGCTAAATGAAAGTATCGATACTGGGAAATATTTATATATTTTCTCGTTCTCAAATATTGATATTTTGTCAGTATTGCATATCTCTAACATTGTCCTGAACTGGAGAGAAAGATCTGAGAAAAGAGAACTGTGACCTTGGAGAGGAGGGTGGTAAAAGTGGGCTAGTCCATTTCAGAGGGTGTGGAAGAAGTAAGGTAGCCATGCGCGAACAAAAACCCATTAGGCCATTTTTGCAACCACTCTAATTTTACGACAGATTAACTGGCTGGAGGCAAATATCTTCATACACTTTTCACTTTACAGTATACTCCATTTCTTTTTATCCTGGCCACGGCAGCAACCAGGTAAACCCACCTTAGCAAAATATAAATCGGTAGATGACTGTAGTAAAAATGTTAAAACCCATGAAGATTAAAACAGACAATATTGATACCTTGGCAATTTCTAAAAAATTAAAAATATCCAAAATGGCAAGGTAGGGTACAGTCTTAAAACATCATGCTATAAAAACAATAATATCTTTCAACAGGAGTAATCGGGGCAGCAGAAATACGTGCCAGCAGCGTGGATTTGATGAAGTTGGGGGATGGGGGTGGAGGAAATGAGACATTTGTGGGATTGGTGGGGGTGAGTGGAGGAAGCCGAAAGGTGCGGCATTTTCCGAATGAGTCGTCTAGATTGCACTCGGGACTTGTTTCAAGCTGATGAGTAAGCATAAACATCATAAATGAGACATGTTCCAATCAAACTGCTCAGTTCTCCAGTCACAAATTTTAGTCCATATTTTTCCTACTATTTTAAGCTTGCAAGCACTGTATTGCCCAAATTCACTAACAAATTCCAGTAAATTCTAGCTTTTTTGTGAAATTCCCTGTATTTTCCCGGTTTTGCCTGTTTTCCAGGTGCGTGGCAACCCTGAATGTAGGAAATGCTATTAGATAAATCATGAAAAAAAATTATAATTAGTAAATAGTTTCAAAATGACTCACCTTCGATAGCAGAACGACCTTGCCTGCCCGACTGTTGCATCTTGCTGGTGACCTCTGCCACTGGTTTCTTCAGTGAGAGCAAGAAGTCAAGGTCATCCTCGCCCTCCCCACTTGCTTTCACTACCACTTCAATACCTTTCATCACTTCCTCTTTGTGAACCTTATCGTTCTTTCTGGCCTTTTCCACGTCTTGCTTGATCTTCTTTTCCTCTAGTTTCCCGTCTTCAATACACTTTTCTTTCTGTTTTGCATCATTATTCTTTGAACTCACTATAAGCTTTTCATTTTCAATTATAGCCTTCTTCTCTTCAAGCTTAATTTTTGGTTCTTTTCCCTCAAAAGTTTCCACCTTTTCAGATTTTCCTACCTTTCTATGTACCTTTTTTTGCCTACTCGGACGTTGGTCCAATAAAACCGGTGCTTGTTCTATGGGTTTGGTCACATCTTCCGGTTTTGATCCTTCTGCTACTATGGCTGACAAACACTTTGCAGGAGGCGTATCTTCTTCAGACAAATCTATTTCGATACTACCATTAATTTCTTCTTGGACGTTGGTCCAATAAAACCGGTGCTTGTTCTATGGGCTTGGCCACATCTTCCGGTTTTGATCCTTCTGCTACTACAGCTGACAAACACTTTGCAGGAGGCGTATCTTCTTCAGACAAATCTATTTCGATACTACCATTAATTTCTTCTGTACTTCTTTCTTCTGTTTTGTATGTATTGATGGTGATTTCGTTAGATTCTATTCTACGGGCGGTTAATTTAGTTGCATTTATTTTATCTTGAGCAATGTTATTCTGAACTTTCTCAGGCAAGGAAACATTGTCTTTAGAAGCTTGAGAAGTAGTTTGTCCCGGTACGGTATCACTCAATGTAGGTTTGGTAAGTTTGTTGTGTATTACAACATTTTCACTAATTGAGTCACGGTTCAGAGAGTTCAAGTTAATGCTAGGAACTGAAATGGTTACACTCTCGCCTGTCTGACTTACAATCTTCGGTTCAAAAGAAAATGAAACTAAACTCTTATTTTCTAGCTGTACATCCTCATCAAAGTTCTCATACATGGACGGATCTGTGTTTTGGTTATTTTCTTTGTAGCTTAGTATATTAATTAACTTAGTGGTTACAGGCTTGTCATTGACACTTTGGCTGGTTTTTTTTGTTGTACTGGCAGCACTGTATCGAACCGCACTTTGTTTCACAAAATATTCCATTTTTTCCAACTCTTCATCCTAAAACATTACAATGTAGTTAAAATGATAACAACAAAATATTCTAATAATACAGTTGCACAATTTAGGTTTAGAAAAAATAATTTTAGGATTACTTACTAAGCCAATTATTAAAATAGTTACATATCATTTTTTCTAATTCTTTATATAATTTAATTTGAACTTAATAAACTTATTTAATGTAAAATATATTATTACATAAAAAAGCCTCATCCTAGTGAGGAATACAAAAAAAAACTTATAGCTCACCAAATTTTTAACTAAAGACTCTCACCCCCTTCAGTGGACAAGTGGTCTAACACACTAGTCTTGCAGTTGGCTGCACTGCCAATGATGGGGAGATCGAGGTTAGAATATTGGTTGGGCGTACTAAGGGTGGTTTTACCAAAACAGTTTTCCACTCTTCCTCTACGCCAATGGGGGTACACTTAATCTAAATATAACCTTCCTAATCCCTAAAAGATTAGTGTAATTAGTACATAGGCGTACAACCCAAACAGGTCGCAAGACCCGGTGCTAGGAAAAAAAAGAAACAAACTAAAGACTCCCAGAGAACGCTAGACAAAGTATGAATAAATATTTAATTATAATATAATTACTTAATAGGGATGGGACACTCGAATCCTTAAGGATAGACTAAAATCTTTTTAAAATAACATATTCAATCTTTCAAGTGAAGATAGTTTTAGAGCTCTAATACTGCTTATTGGTGGTTCAGAATCAATTATAATTATAGGACAAACTTAACAACCAGAACCCAGACCAGTATTTAACACTTAACTGAATGTTTAATGAATGAATTATAAGAGAGAATGTTATCATTTAGCTACTATATGTATTTCCTATAAATCTATTACACTTTTATCTCCTCATATGTTCATAACTTTTTACAAGATTCAAATTCGGATTCGAGACTTGGCTTTGAAGGTAAATTGGCGATTTGGATTCTAGATTCAATTTCGTAAAATGGTGAATTAAATCCAACTCTTAATTCTTAGCCAAACTTCATAAGCTATACTAACCAAAGTGTAAATTAACTAAAGGCCCAAATAAAACCTAGATTACTTAATAGGGATGGGACACTCGAATCCTTAAGGATAGACTAAAATCTTTTTAAAATAACATATTCAATCTTTCAAGTGAAGATAGTTTTAGAGCTCTAATACTGCGTATTGGTGGTTCAGAATCAATTATAATTATGGGACAAACTTAACAACCAGAACCCAGACCAGTATTTAACACTTAACTGAATGTTTAATGAATGGATTATAAGAGAGAATGTTATCATTTAGCTACTATATGTATTTCCTATAAATCTATTATACTTTTATTTCCTCATATGTTCATAATTTTTTACAAGATTCAGATTCGGATTCGAGACTTGGCTTTGAAGGTAAACTGGTGATTCGGATTCTAGATTCAATTTCGTAAAATGGTGAATTAAATCCAACTCTTAATTCCTAGCCAAACTTCATAAGCTATACTAACCAAAGTGTAAATTAACTAAAGACCCAAACAAAACCTAGATTACTCTTATGTAAGTGACAAATATTGAATTAAAAAAACAAAACATTAATCTCAAAATGAATATTCTGGTTTCAGCTCAACATGAATACTAAAAAAATTACTATGCACTTAAATATATTTGTTCTACTTGTTCGGGTCATACAAATATATTAATCATGTTAATATGGTAAGGCTGAGAAAGGTAGAAATTAGAGGAAATGTACACACATTTGCATGGAGGGAGAACTAAAAACCGTTTAGAGAAAACTACCCTCAATACACTATACTGGAATTCAATCCCTAATCCCTCGTTATATTAAATTCTGTCTAATGTGAGTGTGACATATTAGACCGTGTGAACACCTATGTGAACAATAACAAATGGTAGAGGTGTGCAAAGCTTTGAAACTTCGACTTGGTGTTAAACAAATATCAGCTTTGACTTCAATCCGAAAAAATTTCTAGCTTCGACAATTACGAATAATCTAAAATATAATACAATATAAAAATATTTAAAACAAAAATACTCAATTTATGGTCAATTGTTTCCATTCTGAGCTGTTAAGTACCTTTTTAATTAATGTTCATATGGAAAAAATCCTAAGTAATTGAATTGAAAATTGTGAAAATAACTTGATTTGTTAGTAGAAAACAAAACATCACAAAAACATTCTCTAATAAAACATTTTCCAATTAAGGAACATGTTCAGAAACTTTCACCCAAGTCTATAATGCTTTGTAACACTGATAAACCTCAAACTCTTGTACTCTACCTTCTTCCCAAAATTCACAAAGTAGTCCTCCCACCGCCAGGACATCCCGTTGTCTCTGTATGTGGTTCTCCCACAGAAAGAATATCTGCCTTTGTTGACTCTCACCTACTACAACCCTTGGTGAAAGTATTGCCATCATACATTCAAGACCCCAAACATTTCCTAAACCGGTTGCACCAAATTGGGGAACTATCCCCGGAATCTTTCTTAGTTACTATTGATGTCACCGCTCTAAACACCGACATCCCCCATACTCATGGCCAAGCTGCAATGGACCATTTTCTAAATCTCAAACCTCAAAATTCCACACACACCACTTCTTTCCTGCTTGAATCAGCCATAATAATTCTAGAAAAGAACCGTTTCCTTGACAAACGATATCTACAGATCAAGGGCACTGCTATGAGTACGCACACGGCCCCTTCTTTATGCGACCAGTGGAAGAGCGTTTACGTTCTAGACTCATCAAACCACTAGTTATGGCTCCGGTACATTGATATTTTTATGATTTGGAAATATTCGAGAGAGATGCCCAACAACTTTCTGGAAGGACTTGACAATCTCAGTACTTTCAAGTTCACCCACAATATCTCACTACAGCATGTCACCCATTTGGACGTTGATGTCTTCAATGAGGACAATAATATTTGCACGACAGTTCACATAAAACCTACAAACCACCAACAATACCTCCACTCCCACCGCAGCCACCCTTCTTACACTGCGGCCTGGCCATTAGGGCCAAACACATATGTTCAGACAGTGCTGACCTCACTCAGTACTGCAATAAACTTTCTTCAGCATGTCAAGAAAGAGGGTACCCTTCAACTCTCATTGGTACTCAAATCTTTGNCGTCCCGTTGTCTCTGTATATGGTTCCCCCACAGAAAGAATATCTGCCTTTGTTGACTCTCACCTACAACCCTTGGTGAAAGCATTGCCATCATACATTCAAGACACCAAACATTTCCTAAACCGGTTGCACCAAATTGGGGAACTACCCCCGGAATCTTTCTCAGTTACTATTGATGTCTCTGCTCTAAACACCAACATCTCCCATACTCATGGCCAAGCTGCAATGGAACATTTTCTAAATCTCAAACCTCAAAATTCCACACACACCACTTCTTTCCTGCTTGAATTAGCCAGAATAATTCTAGAAAAGAACCGTTTCCTTGACAAACGATATCTACAGATCAAGGGCACTGCTACGAGTACGCACACGACCCCTTCTTTATGCCAATCTCTTTACGGGACCACTGGAAGAACGTTTTCTACGTTCTAGACTCATCAAACCACTAGTATGGCTCCGGTACATTGATATTTTTATGATTTGGAAATATTCGAGAGAGATGCCCAACAACTTTCTGGAAGGACTTGACAATCTCAGTACTTTCAAGTTCACCCACAATATCTCACTACAGCATGTCACCCATTTGGACGTTGATGTCTTCAATGAGGACAATAATATTTGCACGACAGTTCACATAAAACCTACAAGCCACCAACAATACCTCCACTCCCACCGCAGCCACCCTTCTTACACTGCGGCCTGGCCATTAGGGCCAAATACATATGCTCAGACAGTGCTGACCTCACTCAGTACTGCAATAAACTTTCTTCAGCATGTCAAGAAAGAGGGTACCCTTCAACTCTCATTGGTACTCAAATCTTTGGAGCCATCTCAAATTATTCGACAAATCACAGACAAACTTCTGATGACATACCTTTAGTTACCAGATACCATACAGGATTGCAAAGAATCAACACGATCCTCAAGAATGGATACAACTTTCTAACTCCTCCTACTCAGACTAAAAACCTTCTCAGCTCTCTCCCAGGAATCTCTTTCAAACGGCCATCTAATCTTCACAACCTTCTTGTACATCCAAAACTGCCTGACCCCCAACAAAATGTTCACCTCAATCAACACAGCAAAAGGTTCACACCTGTGTATGAAACAACGCTGCAACACCTGCAAGAGCCACCCATCCAACAATACCTTCAATAATAAGAACACGAAGAAGCAATACCCCATCCAAGGCCATTATGAATGCAACACAACCAACTTAATCTACCAACTTCAATGCAATTTTTGTGAGGCTGAATACATTGGACTCATAACAGAATCTCTGAGAATACGCATGAACAATCACCGTTTTGATACCAACCATAAAAATCTAGTTAACACACACAAGGACTTAGAATCCTGCTACACCACCAGAGAATTCAGAGCATTCCCGACAGCCACTTGCAATAACTCTCAACTTAGGCAATGGGTAAACAAATCCAGACTACCCCCTGGTTTAAATCTGAGATTTAAAAAAATTCTTACAACTATTTCATTTATTATATCTTTCAAAAATCTTTTTATTCATTGTTATTTTTTATTTATTATTTTAAGAATAGTCCCTGTTAGTTTTAAAGTTATTTTAATCATTCATTCTCAGCAAGCTATTTTTCTTTTCAAACCATATTTAGTTACCTCGATTTGGCAACACTGCAAGTTTTCAGTTAGATATTTCAAATCATTCTAGAAGCATGTAGTTCTATTGCCTGTCTTTCTTTGTGGTTTTTCAATGTGTATCTTCTATTGATAAAGGAACATCTCCAAAAATTCAAACTATGTGTGATGTGTAATTTATTCAAATAGTTTAAGAAGAGAAGAAATGAAGAGAAAAGTGTGTGTTTTTTATCTAGGCTTAACCTTACTAACCTTCCAGGTTGGTTTCCTTCACTATCAATTACTTTACATTATTGTACTCTGTTTATTACAATGTCTTTCCAAGCCATTAGGCACCAAATCATTTTATTAAAACCTTTTCCAAGTAATATCTGTGAATAAGATGATAAAAATAACAAGAATAAAATATTGTTTCAGCCTAACTCAATTAACAAAAAATTGAGTTAATAGATTTTAAAACTCAAGAATATACTGAATCTAGATCCTATCAAAAAGAGTTTTTTTTATTTGGCACAGCGTCTTAATAACCGTTCGAGGTATACGCTTAAGTACTAATTACGCTAATGAGGCTATGAATTAGGAAGGTTGAATTTAGAGGAAGTGAACCCACATTTGCGTGGAGGGAGAGTGTAAAACCCAGTTCACCTGACCCGAGATTCGAATCTTGATATCCCCATCCTCGGCAGTCTAGCCAACACAAAACTGGCACGTTAGCCAACTATGCCACCGAGGTTGATTCAAAAAGAGTTTCTTGAGTACAAAATGTTGAAATGATCAGTGCTTACAGAAAAGAGACTCTTGGGAAGGTCCAGTTTCTGATAGAAGGGGATACATGCCAACCCTTGTGATATCGTATCCAAGTCGAGGGCAAAGTACTCGCTGTACAAGGATGCTGGATTCACATCCCACGAGCGTTCAGACTTGAACTTGAAATGACCACCAGCTAGACATAAAAAGTACAGTTTCGTGTAAATAGCAAACACCTGATATTTCCTAAATTTTCTCTCACACTACATCATATGTAGAGATGGATACGATTGGTTGATTTATACCTTGGCCCAACCAACTTTTCATTAAACAACTTGAAATGCAACATAATTATTAGTGTCCTCTCCAAAATATTAAGGACTCACATTCACAGTTTAATATTATATGAAATAAACTGCATTGAGCAAAAACCATTCGTAATAAATAAAATGATAGAATAGAAGGAAAATAATAGAGCACAAATAAAAGTAAACACACTAACACATATTTACACACACTTCAATAATTTGTAGTAGTAGTAATCCTAAACAGGATGAAGACAACTTCCTGAGTAAGATGATATAATAGAATCAAAATACTGAAGTGTGTGTAAATATGTGTTAGTGTGTTTACTTTTATTTGTGCTCTATTATTTGCCTACTATTCTATCATTTTATTTACCAAATTCCCAGTTTAAAATATTTGAACTATCACTTTCTCAAACCAATAGAACTTAACACGAAAATATTGTCAATTGTGTTGTTTAGTTGGTTTTTAATTATACTGTCATAAAAAAAACTACTACAAAGGCGTCCTAAAAGATTCTCCCGTCACCATTTACAGTGTGGGGTTCCCGTTGTTTTGGTGAAAGACTTGGCACACATTTTTTCTTTTATATAAATTGTGCTGAACTGACTTTTTACCGGTGGACCCTTCTGTGAGGGTCATGTGGTTGCAATTTAGCCTGTGCCTCAAAATAAGAAGAGGCACTTAATAGTGATTAGTGACAATGATGTGTGACAAGCATGTCTTAAATAATCAAACACTACCGAGCAGAAAATCAAACAGTACCAAGCAGAAATAACCACTCCGGCTCAGTTTAACAGCAATAATAGGGGCAACACTTATTCATAATATGTCATCGACTAATAAAGTGCTTCAATAACTCAAAATAAACACCTATCAAATATTTATAAACACAAATAACGCGACTAGGTTATTCACGTCTGGGATTTCCTAATTATTGTGTACTCCAAAACAATAATTTCCTGCTATATAATATATATACAGAGAACAGTGGTCCTGTTCTGTAATTATTAGTAACATAAACTATCTAATTTAAAATAGTGTGTCGGCACGCCATAAAGCTCCAATGATGATAATAACGAGAGTAAAAATATCACGAGAGGATGGGACACAAAGTGTGTTATAAAGTGCTATCAACACACCCTGCCTAGATATAGAGTCTAGACCTATCAGATAAGACTTGAACCGACTCAAGACAAGTGACTGGTGAATTTCTCACATGAATGCCCCCAATGCCAATTTGCGTGTGAATCCCTTGAGCATATTAAATGGTAAAAATAGACTGGCATTAAATTACTAAGCCTTAGCATTCCTACCCAGTGCTTATTGAGTATTTCAAGATTAAAAATAAGAAAATTATTGGGAGGATGTTAGTTACTGTGTTTTGTCTTGCCTACAAAACCTTTTAGATTTACTTTCCCGTGTGCATGTGATCTGAAGCTGTAACTTTGATAGATATTAACAAAAGTTATAAAGTAACACCAATACTAATAATAATAGGTCCTCAATGTTGACTTTAAAAAATTGTATTTATATTTTCTAAAGTGTACATCAATGCTCTTACTTCTCACCTGACACAGGCGCATTTAAAAGAGACTCAAAGTCTGCAGAGGGGTTTTTTTCCTCTTTCCATGCCTCGTGGGCCTCTGACAGCTCCTCGTATCTCGACCAATTGCTGTATACTTGACGCTTGCTGAACTTCTTACTTGTCATGGCAGTTATCTCATCTGTCTCACGTTTCAAACTAGCAAAGTCAAATACCGGCACATCTTTTGCTTCTAGAAAGACAACAATAAAATATGATAATTAACTGTATCTTATTGATGAATGACTTATAATGAATTATATTAATTTTCATTGTGTATAATGTCCCTTCTTCAGGAGAAGTGAGTATAATGATGTGTGATGTGTTTTTATTTAAATGGGAGTTCACTTTTGAAACTAAATTTTTCTGGTCAAGTGACCTTTTATCTTCCTTTCAATGTTTAATTGAATCCAATAAATTGCTACTATGGTTTGTGTTTGGAAAGCTATTAGTGATAAATACTGAGAACCAAGAAAAAAACAAATTTCAGTTAAAATATTCAACAATGTTACACCCTTTCATATCACAGTGAATAATCGTCTGATAAATTGGTTGTTGATTAATAGGTTACCTAAAAGAAGAAAAAACTTGAAATTATTAAGATGATACATATTTTATAAAAAAGGTCTTAGGAAATTGAAATTTGCTAAAGCACTCTTGGTTTATGACTTATAAAATAAGTATATTTTTCTGTGAAGGATTCAAGGACTACACTATTGTGTATTGTCAAAATTGTGAGCAATTTCTTCATCACTCATCCTTTGGCCAAATAACACTGGAAAAGAGCCTTACAGTGACTTAGTTGGTTTTTCACCTCATTATAAGAGTTGCAAAAAAGGAAGTTATTTCAACCTCAACAAGAAAAGATGTATCTGTAAATTGTGTGTCCATAAAAATTAAAAGAAAGTATGATTTTTTTGTTACATAATGAGTATATACAAATTATATAAAGTACAGTTGTAAACAGTATATGGATGAAACTTACCTTAATATCCGAGTGAAATTATTATTTTTCCAGTAAAAATGTAATAGAAACAAATCAATGGTCAACAAGTTATCACCCATGCAAATGATTTGCTACCCATATCAGTGAGCACACAGGCTAAGGCGTCAACTTATCTAGTCTGGTTTGCTAGTGACGAGGTCAGACAGGTGTACTAAAGGTGGTTTTTGCTAAATGGTTTTCCAATCCCCTGCACAAAAATGCAGGTATTATCTCCTCTAAATTCTACTTTACTCACGCTATTATTGAAATCAGAAAAGAGATTAGTTGAGTAGCGAGATGGAGTGCACAAAAAAAATATTCCTGATTAATTGTGACACTCCCCCATCATAAACCTCTTTCTGCAATGTTTATTTCTGTGTGCCATATTTTACCACCTACTTGGGCTATGTGCATATATATAAACTAGTTGAAATGTGACTGATAGATTAGTGTATGAAGGCATGTCAACACAAATGGATCATTAGTGTAACAGGTAAAATTTAATAGGAAATGTACAAGCATTTACATTCAAAGAATAGGTTTATTATTTATTTTTAGCACCATGTCTTACTACCTGTTCAGGTTATATATCTATGTACTAAATATGCTAGGTATTAGGAATGAGGAAGGTTGCATTTAGAGGAAGTGTACCGGCATTTGTGTGGAGGGAAAGTGGAAAACACTTGCGAAAAAAACTCATTACAGCCGAACTAGTTTTGAACCCCAATATCACCGTTGTCTGCAGTCCAGTCTATTGTGAGAGTGATGCATTAGACCAGATATTCCTAACCGGGGTGGGAGGGGGACTGTGAAAGGTTGTTTTTTTTGGTGGGGGGGTTATGGAGGGCGCGCAGAAAAATAATTTAAAATGTTATTTGATTACTGAAGTTCATTATCTTAAATTTTACGTTTTGGAAGAAAGAATTTGATGATCATAAGCCTATAAGCACAGTTGACTCTCAATTTTCCGGGGTAATGGAGGGGAGGGGAAGCACGAATAGTAGACATCATGGATAATATATATAATCCCCATCTGTTTACCATCACCATTCAAAACTTGCTGCCTTTATCTATACTTATTTATGGGAAAGAGGAATTCCCACAGTGGCAAATATTAAAACAAAACAGCTAAATCGACTCGTGCATGTAAATATCATTAGGTAATGCAATTGAAACAAGGATACACCAATTAGTGGAAAGTGTCCAACAGCAGAGGTCCTATTAAATATATAAGGTAAGTAAATATTTGTGTTTTTATTTGTTTGTTATTATAAGGAGTAAACAAATACACTATTTTAGAATAAATATTAATGAATGATATGTTGTAAAGGCTAGAGGGACCATGATAATATTTTAGGGTATTTAGGGGGCTGTGAGTAATAAAAGGTTAAGAACCACCGCATTAGACCGTGCAACCACCAAAGCGGGTTCCTAACTGCTAAAATAGTTGGGTGGGTGAACCTGAATCAAATGTACTGGATTATTTCCAGTGAGATATTTAACAACTATTCCATTCCATTAGTATTCGTATTTCTGCAGTTTAGACACTATTTACCTGCACACTTTTCTCCTACCAAGGTTTTGGCCACCTCTTGGCTCGGCTTATCTTCGGCCTCTCGGTTCTTTGGGTCCACACCCTTCTTTTCTTTCGAGGCGTCATCCTGTGTAGAGGAGGAAGAACCTGGTTTGTGAATATCTTTCCTTCGCCTGTCCCGCCTTATCTTCTGCTCTCTGGACAGTGAAGGTTCATTTTATTAAATAGAGCGCACTAGACATAGTTCTCTCTGCCCTATGGGTCAGACACAATGATAAGATGGTGCAAATATTCACACATGTAACATTCTCCAGACTACAAACTCTAGTCAGTGATTAGTTATTAGTGTTTGGGACATCACTTATAAATATATATACCAATATGTAAACAAACATTGCATGAAACATATAAATGAATAGAAATAAAACTTTATTTTTAGAATTTTATAAAAATTACTGTTGAAAAGATCAAAATAAATCAATTAGGTCTGTAAGAGACTAAGAATTATCTCCCAAATACATTTTTAGTGTTTTAATCAAATGATCCAGATAAAACTAGATAAAGAGTTGACTGCCGTATGGGTGTAACAGGGGGCAAAACAATGAATAGGGAGGTGAAACAAATGTAAATCATCAATTTAGTAAGTGTTATATTAGGACAAACAGTATAGTTGGTGTATGTTCAGTATGCTATCTAAAGCCAGAACCACATCAATGCAAACATTGTTCGTTAGTAAAACTCGGCTAGATCTGTCAAAGTGTAAAGTCTGCACGGCCTAAATTAGAAGGTGTGTTTGGGTAATATTGTATGTTATGAGTGGCGAATGATAAACCGAGCATTTCAGGTTGTTTTGATTAGACTTTAAACAAATAGAATAGAGTAGCCCACAAAAACAGTATCAGCATTCTTTATCATAAACCAGGCCAGGGGCCAGGATAGACCAAGATTCAACCATCGGGGCTGACTAATCAACACCTAAGTCTAGGGGTCACTCTGCCCAATTCGGGACTATGCAGGCTAGGACGCCAGTTCATCAGTACTTGTTTTGGGGGACACCGTTCTGCCGTGCCAGTTCTACCATTTTAATATCACATTTGTAATAGACGTAGTAGTACTAATAAACCTGTTTAAGACCCAAGTTTAAAAACAACCACAAACCCACACAAGAATAAACCATCACCTTACCCTTAACCTCGGCCATAGCACATCCTGACAGCTTCTAGGTCCCTGTGGCTAGTTACAAAGGAGAAGGTGACAAAAGTAAACAACATGTTAAAAGGAAAGATGCAATCTTTTCAGCCACAGTTAACAAAACACCACAATTATTCTCCCAGTCAGTTTGTACAAATGCCCTGAAATTAAACCCTTAAACAAACAACTTTTGAACCAAAATTATTTATTAAATACTCAAAATATGATGGTGGCCTTCAACTCTTTAATAAACACAAAAAAGATTTCCAAGCATATGTTCGTGAGCAAGCGTTAGTGTTTAATCGTTGCTAATCTAGCAATGTTTGTGTTGGGTGTGGGTGAACCCAAAATTAGGCATTAGGTATAATAAAATAGGTTATTCAATCAATGTCAAATTGAAGAGTGTTGCGAACAGAGCTATGAAGTCTAAAGTTAAATTTATTTCTCAACTAAAACACACTTGAAACAGTAAAATAGGAGTGTATACAATTACATCGCAAGTTACGTTGCAGGTCCATCACGTCGCATTTCCCCCACCTATCTATACACAGCTAACCCTACTCTGACATACAACTAGACATCGACATCAACATCATCAGAGTCAACATCTTAGGTCCGTAACAACATGTTGTGTGCCATCACCCAAATGACTTCCATGAATATGGTGCGTTGATTCTAGCACCGAAACATGTCGGCCGAATAGCGTTCCATTGATTAACAGCAATACTGGAACACCGAAACAAGTACAGGGACAAATGCACCAGATACAACTTAGATAACCATTAAAAACTAAAGTTAACTTTATGAAAATTTCTTGAACAATAACAGGTTTCAATTCAAACTACGCATCAATTTTATGTAACATATTTTAACTGGTTGTTTTAAATTGTTCTACATTTTAATCTCCTTTTAAAACTAGCTCATTATGTTATATGTGGTCAATTTTTACTATCACTCCAAATAATTGGTCAATCTTAGTGTATCGTATCATTCTAATAGTTCATTTCCACGTGACTCATATTTACACATTATATTTTAACTATTTTAGTAAACTAGTTGTTACTTTTATAATTGTTTGACTTGTATTTCCCTTTTTAAATAATTGTCAATCAATTGTGTAGTATGTCATGTTATTAGCTCATCCTATTTGACTCGTATTACAGTACTTGTTGTAATGTAAATATGTAATAGCAAGTATGCTAACATCCTGTAAATATTAATCATAATATCAATTATATACAATATACTATAATTATCAACCAATTTAAACCCATACTTTCATTAATCATTAAGATAATATCTATGTCTTAACTCTTACTATGTGTTAATTGGTCTAAAACCTCTGAACATAAACTTTTTCTGGTTATAGTTCAACACGCTCCTGTAAGTAAGTATGCACATGCTATTCTAAGGCATCATTCATGCGTTAGACTGGCCTGCTAAGGACAAAAATATTGGCGTTCAATCCCTGTCAGGTCTACTGAGGGCGGTTTTCCCTCAATGGTTTCCCACTGCGCCCCCACACAAATGCGGGTAGCTAGATGTAGATGCTTCCATCCTCAGACTATAATAATTATTTTTGCCTAAAGCCTAAGCCGGTAGTAAGACTTTGTGATATAAACAATTGGTGCTTCAGTGCAAGAACATGATAGCCCTCGATAATTAAATGTGACATTTTCACTATTTAAACTTTGATGAACTCCGTCATTCTAGCTATTCAATATAAATAAAATGTTCTTTGATAGTAATTATTACCCTCAAGGTTTTGCCTTGTTTTATAAAAACAATGTATAATTCCCGATGTAAGCTACCAGAAATAGCTGCTAAAACATATTTTCATCAAATGAGGGTTATCATGTTTTTGCCCGGAACCTCTCAATTCTGATCTATGTAATGTGTAGCCTGTGCTGAGTCATGTAATTTGTTCATACATGGTTAAAGTGTTTGGTTTATTTTGTTTCTATACGTTGTATTTTATGTGAAAGCAAGAGAGGTTAATTTTTTTATTGTTGTTTTTATTTTATTGTTTTTTTATTTTATTGTTGTTAATATTATTAGCACCACGTCTTACTACCCATCCGGGTTATACGCACTTACACTAATGTGTAATGGTAGGGTGATTGTGAGATGAAATGGACGTCCTACAGTTTAACGTGGAATCCGAACCACGGTGGAGACCTGGTATTCTCCACATTCACAAGATGTCTTGTCAGAGGTGAAGGAGGGTGAAGTTGAAATCATTGAGAACAAAATGAAGAGGACTGCAAGTAGTGTGAACTAATGTTCAAATATTGATTTCTTTATTAAGAAAAGCAAAGTGAATTCAGAAGATAAGCAAAACAATTCCTCAATACAAAATATTAGTAATTTTTGTACTTAAAAAGTAAATTAAAACCATAAAAATGTTTAAAAGATTGCTACAAGTTTCTAAAATATTTACAAAAAACTATTTGACAAGGTTTTCCTGTCCAGGTTGAACTATGACTATTAGACATTTTAAAATTTTAAGCATTGTTGTTAACCTTTTAGATATCAATATGTAGTTGACATTTAGTATGCTTTAGTTATAATTTCTTTTTACAAATATTATGTTATGACTTTTATTACATTTTCTTCAGCTGCTGTCTTTTAAGCTCATGGTGAAATGTTTGTAAAAGGCTTTTAGCTGTACTATCATATATTTTTTACCAGTAAACCTAAAATCAGCCTATTGGCAATACTTATTGAACAAGGAGGGTAATAGTTTTTCTATCGTACTTGTTATGTATGTTTTCATATAAAGAGAAAGTATTTTAGATTGTGAAAATTTTCAAACTTAAGATTATGATCAATGTTGTCATTTTATGTGTAGGCTTTACCCAAACCATAAAAAAAAAGTTGTTTTAAATTTCTTTGGAACCAGATCTGTCCCCCTAGTGCAGCAGCCAAAACAGTTTGATCAATTTTGTTCAAACTTGGTATTCAGGTGCTAGGCATGTACGCTCAAAGATATTATTTTTTTGAGTAAAGCTCTCAAATTTATGGTAGTTTGTTAATGACTGATTTAAAAAAAATTGAAATATTTCAAAAATAACTAACTAAAAATAAATTATGCGATGTCTGTGTGTGAGGCTTTCTGCATGTTTTTATGGTATTTTTGGGTGTCATTTTAAGAATAACTTGAAACATGTTTGTCCATGCAAATTGTCTTTAAATGTATTTTAACGTTTGTTTTCATCAAGAGCCATTTTTATAGCATTCAATAACATTTGCCGAGTGATAGGAAATCCTTTACGTAAGAGGTCAAGGACCCAATTTTCTAGTATATCCTCTTCTACGATAGTTAAAACAGGCCAAGATCTCAACTTCCGACACTTTGGCATAGTGCCTTGAAGTTGAGTTATATGGTGGACACTCGAGTGCCCATTAATGACATAATGAATTATGTGGTAAACACATCGGTATCCACTATGTATTTTTCCACAATTTATAGTGTTGGTAGTGGACACCATATTAATTACTTTTTATATAGGTTAAACACAAACATGGCCATTAAGTTTACCTTTAAGAACTTGAAATAGCTAACAAGCAGCCTTTAAATTCAACTTCTTCATGATACAAATGTGTGTGTCAACCAATGACAGATCAGCTTATTAATCAACTTCATATTTCAAAGCACGATAAATAAAAATATAAGTTTAGGCTACTTATAGCTCAGAAACTATTGATTTTATAAAATGTATTTCCAATAAATGAGTTATATATTTAATATTATCACACATTTATGTTGGTAGGTGAGCTCGGCTGCTGAGGACGGGCAGATCGAGGTTTGAATCTCGGTCGGGTGAACTGGGGGTGGTTTTTCCTAAATGGTTTTCCACTCTCCCTCCAAGCAAATGCGGGTTCACTTCCTCTAATTCAACCTTCCCAATTCCTAATCCATTAGAGTAATTAGTACTCAAAGCGTATAAACCGGACGGGTAGTAAGACGCGGTGCTAAATATTATTATTATATTGGTAGGTTATTTCCTATTTCAAAGAATTGCAGAAATATGATCAAAATTGAAAATGTCTGCTTACCTATGTAAGGTAGGCTATTCTAAAAGTAATTTTCACGAGAAAATGAAAACTGCCATTTTGTTTGTCGTGTTAACAAATGTATGGATATAAAATTTACTCAAAATACTTAAAAGTGTATTTTAAGAAAACTAGTTTGACCTCTTATTGCCCTTCACCAAACTACCCTTAATTTTTGAATTAAGAGCAGGCATCGCATGTTGATCACCTATGTTATACAATCAGCTAGAAATAGTAAATTCACAAACACTATTGCACACGGCTCATTTCTGATTAAACATCAATGGAGATAAGGCATTGAAAGAAGTACCTGAAACTGAATATTGTTATTATTATTATTATTATTATTAGCACCGCGTCTTACTACCCGTTCAGGTTATACACACTTACGCTAATGTGTAATGGTAGGGTGATTATGAGATGAAATGGAGGACCTACAGTTTAACGTGGAATCCGAACCACGGTGGAGGCCTGGCATTCCCCACATTCACAAGATGTCTTGTCAGAGGTGAAGGAAGGGTTTGGTAATCAGATAAATCTGTGCCGGGACCGAGGATTGAACCCCGGTCGCCAGCATAGAAGTCTGACACCTTCCCCCTAGACCGCCAGGTCACCCTGAACATTGTTGAAATATTAAATGATGGTAGGATAAAAACTGCAATGAAAAGGCCATTTTTGACCATTTAAAAAGGCTTCACAGATATGTATTGTTCACAAATCTTAATTCTGTCATAATAGTGACATACCGAGTTAACAAGAAACTTTATCGCTTTGTCCCACATCGTCACGTTGGAAAATGTCGAGTAATCATTCAAATATGAATGTACTGCACCCATTTCTGGCATATCATAGGTCTTTTCTTTTCCCTTTAACTCCCATACCTCACACAAGCTGGAAGCTGATTGGGCCTGATATGAACTCTCTTTAAGTTAGGTTTTATGTGATTCCAAAAACTTCTTGGTGTAATCTTATGATTATAATGGTTTTGGCTCTAGTCAGTGTAACAGAAAGACAAAGATGTCATAGCAAAAAAAAAAACTTTTCTGTTTCAGGTCATGAAACTATGACATTTAGCTAATTCTTGAGTTAAATTTTTTTAACCGTCACAATAGGTCTATTATCCCTCCAAAGGGTCAAGAGTGTCAAAAATATGTTAATTTGCTGAAGAATACCTAATAAGTCATAGCAAGGAACTTTTCCTAAGGTCCATGTTCCGTATTTAATTATTGGATGGTCAGAGTTCCTTAATAGTTCCAGAAGCAGCCCCTACTTTGTTCTATCCCTGGCGCTTAGTTACAAAATATACCTGTGAAGCAGTGGGTCTAAAATGGGGCAAACTCGGCCTTGTGAGAACAAATGAGAAGCTACTTGAATAAATAATTAGCAGCTGTGTGTTAGAAAATTGGGACTAGAGATCAAAGGGTTCGTGCTTACCACACGGCACCCTTAATCTGCAAATATTGGCACTATCATAGCTAAAGGCAGCGGTCGCTCGGGCGGAATAGCTTGCCATATATTATGATGGTTCCGGTGGTAAGAATGTTTGAGGAATAAAGGTTCCAATATTGTCACGCAAAAGTCAGTCTCCTTTGGTCTACCATAACCTAACCATAACCATGCAGACTTGATTTAAGTGTATAAAAATTATACATAGATTAAAATTGATATTCTACCAATTTAAAAAAATACATAACCTAAATAATTAACAGCTCAAACATTGACCTGCTTTGTTTCGGATTATATGTCCTTTCTCCAGATTCCATGACAATTTTGATGCAACGGCACCTTTTGAAATAAAATAAATAGCTTAATAACCGTTCACATTTAGAATTAATGAAAGGTTGGTGCCACTCAGTTCTAGCGCTATTGGCGATATGTATATTCCAAGATTCATCAATAACATAAAGCTGGGACACGCATAATAGAGACCTACATAAATTTTGTTTAATAATAATAAATATGACTATGATCGTAATTTTCATCACTACATTAAATTAAAAGCTACTCAATTTCTTGCCTTATTTTTTATGGCTTAAAAAAACTTAACAATACTGGATATAATAACGCTAATCTTATAACTAGTCGTTAAATCCCCCCTTTACTTATCGAAACATATAAACCACATTTTTTATCATAGTAATATAATATTTAGCACCGCGTCTTACTACCCGTTCGGGTTATACGCTTTAAGTACTAATTGGGTCATTCTTGTGAAACAGGCAAATATTAGTCTCTGCTTATTAATTTTTTTAGGGTTAGAGTAAAAAAATAATAATTACATACAAAAAATAAAACCCTATTTTAATTATATNAAAAACATTATTCAAATTAAATTTTTTTTATTTTTTTCAACATTTTTTATGGTTAGAACATGTCCAAAGTCATTGTCCTGGCCTGTCTCCACACACATTTTGTCATAATAAAATCAGATTTACCTAATAGTTATTTAAAATTTTAAAAATATCTAAGGGACATGTTTTCATATTTACTTCAGGCTTAGCAAAATTCTTATTTATGATTTTTTTTAAATTATTGAATAATATGTATAATGTATTCCTAAACAGCTGTCTCCAAAATAATAATCATTGTCCTGGCATCTTGAGTTACATT
>CABFOW010007810.1:0-21634 GCA_902141385.1 Timema californicum | reverse complement strand
TGTGTGTTGTGTCCCCAGACAAAGTCTCAGCTGGAACTGCGACTGGCAGAACTACGAGCTTGGTTACACCAGGTGGAGACACAGCTATCGGCACCCCTGGTGTTGGAATCCTGCACTAAGGAGGCAGTGGACAACAAATTGGAACAGCACCAGGTGGGTTTCTATTGTCTTCTATTGTTTACCGTGTGAAATAAAATGATTGGATTTCTGTACGGAAAGTCTGTAAATAATTATTTTTTCAGCTAAAAACCTACTCAAACTTAATATGGATATAAAAACTATGGCTAGATTTTAAATTTTGGTCTTTGGTCACAATATGACTGTCATGATAGCCGGATCAAACACACATTTTACTTCTTCTCTAGCAATAGTCACAGGTGGAGGAAAATAGTTCCTCTGAACTGGAAACTATGATTTGTTAAGGAATATTTAGAAGAAAATTATAATAGTGCAGTTAGTACTAATTATTGTTGGAGACCCTGTCTTTTACCAACTAGAAATATGTATATATTGGGTATAGTTAATTCTCATTACAATCTATAGAATTAATCATAATTTGCATATAAATGGCCACATCATCAATTTTGTGAAAAGGTTCAGCTTTGTTTAATTTTTCGTGTGTGTGATACATTAAGAAAATTCTAAAATTAACTTTATTTTTAATTTCAATATGATGAGTAGAGGTTTGCAAAAACATCTCTCGCAATATTTCTGTCTCTCTACATATTGAGGTAGTATAATTTATATTTATTAAAATATATATACACACACACCTTTTGAGGCTTATCTTTATTCGGGAATAGTAGGGGCAAGATAAACTTTAAATATTTTACTTTAACATTCAGCTTCAGCAATTATGAAACTTCTCCGATAAAAATTCTGACATCTAGAATATACATTTATGTTAATTTACACCTCTATGATGTAATCGTGAGTAAAATAAGATGGGGAATGGAGCAGAAGTTACGATTGCTGCTACAAATTAGGACATATACGTACTTTCATATTATTACCTTGCCCCAAACCCACGATATGCACTGTCATATTTATGGACTTGGGCCCCCTTGCTCCAAGAAATGTTTCATATCATATACAGTAGCCCCGTGGCTTCTTTGGTGCTGACTGACAGTTCACAGCTGACTTCTGACAGTCAACATTTAGGTATATACCTAAATTTTGACCATCAGAAGTAACAGCTGCTAAACACGTGTTTTTGCAGATCATATGGTTCGGCGTAGGGATACATAATTTGGACCAGTAACTTTTCAGAGCTGTCAGTCAGCACCAAAGAAGCCATGGGGCTACTGTACATCCTAATGGACCGTGCTATATACACCCTTGTTCATAGTCCACTGTATTAAAGAGGGCCCCAACATATTTCAGGAGCTCCAGAAGACAATCGAGGGCCAGAGCGGCAACATTGCGGATGTGCTCAACCTATGCGAGTTGTTCCTGACAGACTGTGATAACTGCAAAGCCACCATCAACACAGAGTCTCTCAACACGGCGATAGACACCTTGGAGCGGAGGTTTGTTCTAACCACACATTACTGTAACGAGAGATTGTTTTCACAAGAACAGCACAAAGTATTTGACGGAGTTGTTCACTTGTCCCACAGGTGGAAGAACGTGTGCGGGCTCTCTGCAGAGAGGAAGAGGCGCATACTGGCGGTATTCACCCTTCTGCAGGAGATACTGCGACTGTGCCACGAGCAACAGGTCTGGCTGGACAAACAGGAGCGTGTCCTGACCGACGTGAGCAGTCGCAGCGACCTTGGCTCTCAGGACGAGGTGCTCTCTCTGGTCTCCAGAGTTGAGGTGAATTCAAGTCCCCATTAAATTGAATGTATTGCCTATTACGTACGGCATTAGGAACTTAGAAGTTCATTACCGCACTAACAAAAGTACGCCACCTATCCCTATCAGATCCATTGCGTATTAAAAGTTAATAATACAACGGTTCTGCAAGAATAACATTTTTGAGATTTTAATAGACAGTTGAGTGACAGATTTATGGGCTCACCAATCAAATGTTGGCTTGTAATAGAGTTATATATCTTGGCCCGATTGTGTTTCTGGTGATGGTTGACTCATTGTTCTTACACTCCTGTCGGGGTGCATCTTAAATGTATAAGGTAAAAACACACCCAACAGGGATTTGAACCATGGTTTCCCCGTGAGATTAACACCACACACATAAGATAATGAGCCGTTAGTTAAACCAGACATTGGTGCAGGGAGTGATCCAAGAAGTGAAGGCCCGCAGCCCGGCCTTGCAGATCCTGGACAAGTCCTACTCCAAGCTCGCCAAGGAGAGTGGCCTTGAGATAAAGAACCTTCAGCAGCTGACAGCCTTGGTGCGCACCACCCTTCAGCGCTGGCACGCGCTCACGCCCACGGCAATAGGTCAGTGCTCACTTCAACCACTGTGACATTGAGGACGTTCGAGACGAGTTCTGATAGAAGTAAACCTAGGTTGGGGGATTGGGCGATAATGATCTAGTTCCTTCTTTGTCCAGTGGCAGCAGTGCAAAGTGTGATCTGTGTTCTCTTCGTAGTAACCCCCATATTGAGTTTGTTGCTTCCATAGGTTTCTATCCACCTCTTCTTCCAGATATAATACAATGACAATCTTAAGTGTGTTGTGCAATCTAACTTACCCATGTTTGGTGGCCGCAGGTATCCTGAAGAGACTACAGAGAGAGCTGCAGGTGTACAGGGACTTTGTGTCGGCCCATGGGAAGGCGGTGGTGACGCTGACGCAGGTGGACGTACAGTTGACACAGATCCAGCACCTGTCCACACCTGAACAGGCGGCTATGCCTCGCTCTCGACTCCAACAGATTGAGGTACTCCGGCCTGTGTATACCTTTGTCTCCCTCTTTATTGGTCTCTCTGTTATCCTTAACTTCATCACACCACTCCTCTTCCACTTCATATCCACAAGCCCCTATTTTATTTGTGTTGCGCTCAAAGGAGTGCCGAGTGCTAAGGCCCACTTGTAAAATGTACCTTAACCGACTATTAATCATTATCGTCCTTGTCCGAGGTGGACTGAATATTCCTCATTTCCTTGGTTACTGTGACAAATAATCCACTGGAACAAAATGAATATTAAATAACAGTTAATAAACGTGCATCATTGGACTTGCAGACTGGATGTTGAGCTCATGTGTCCTGGTTTGCGGGTAAGGAGAAAGTTGGAGCTCAACTGCCGATACATCCTCTATCCATACCTCATTAGTGTGGCTGTGCACATATTTCAGATGGATATCGTAGTAACCCACTCCAGAATATGTCAGTACTGCTGGGCTGTTTGCATAGCTACACTACTTGTGTAAGGATGAGGAAGGTAGTCCAGTCGCCGGCAACCCCCCTGTGTTGACCAGAGTGTAGCACAGTGTGCTCGTGTTGTCTCTGTTTAGCAACTGGATAGAGAGCTGGAGTCCCACGGGGGTCTGCTGCAGACCGCAGACGAGCTAGGTCTGGTGGTACTAAAGAGGAGCAAGCCGGAGGAGCTGCCCGGTATCCAGGAGATGATAGACGAGTACCAGCTCCTGTGGAAGGACATCAGGTGCCGCATCAGCGACCTCAAGACTCAGTGCCGGGCCGAGCTTGCCAAGAAGGTAACAACAAGATTTGTCAAAATTAGTAAGGCACTAGATAGCAGCACCTCTCCAGTTGTTTTAAGGTGCAAATTTGTTCAAATGAATGCTAAATGTTAACAACATTCTTTCTTATAACATTCATCACCCGCCTCGGTGGCATAGTTAGCTAACCCGCTAGCTTTGTGTTGAGCTAGACTGCCGAGGATGGGGAGATCGAGGTTCATATATTGGTCAGATGAACTGCAGAGGGTTTTTCCTAAATAGTTTTCCCATTATCCCTCCACACAAATGTGGGTTCACTTCCTCTAAATTCAACCTTCCCAACTCCTAACCCAATAATATAATTAGCTCATAAGTGTATAACCAAAACGGGTAGTGACACACGGTGCTAATTTTTTTATAACATCCATACACTCAATCAAGTGTTGAATTACTGGTCTGGGGCCTGGTTGTTGGGTTCATCCTATAATTAAAATTGGTTCTGAACCACCATTAACCATTATTAGATATAAAAAACAAACTTTACTGGAAAAATTGAAAACAAAAATAATTTTTTTAAGGATTTTAGTCTTGAATCTGAAACTTTCTTGAATCCTTGACTCCCTAATATCCTTAAGGATTCGATTATTTGAAGGTCTCATCCATATTTATTTTATTAATCTAAAATATAACCGATCAAACATATTTAAATGTCAAGTGATTGAGTGAAAGATGATGTTGTCCCAGGAGGAGAGGACCCGCGCCCAGCAGACGCCCGAGGTGGACGAGAGTATCCAGGTGGAGACGCTGAGGTTCGAACAGGACTCTGCAGTCCAGGTGGACACCTTGCCCCCTCTAATGAGGCTCACCTCGAGGGACGCTTACCTGTACGAGCTGGAGACTGCGCTCCAGGAGTGTGGGGTGAACCTGGACATACTGGAGGAAGTGCTGAGGGCCCCGACGCCCGAGCAGGGAGGCACTCCTGCACTCCCCCCACACAATATGGTATATAAACATTTGTTCAAATGAAAAGCTCCACAAAAATGTTGTGGCATATTTTGTATTCACAAATAACCTATTTGGAAAATACTGGGCATCTCTATATTACCTAAGGGAACAGGGAGAGGAGGGTTCATTTGAAATAACTATTTAGAGAAACCAAGTTGGGCATAAAATAAACCCTATTTCATTTGGTAGGAATCTTCCGGGAATCCTGAAGCAGCTGGCTTACATCATCATAATAATTCTACCTGTTACTATTACGTTAATTTCTGCTCTCAAAGTGGCAAAAATTGGCCATTTTTATATAAAAATGAATTTTAGCTCTTTATGGAAAATTTATTTTCCATCAGGATAAAACATAGGTCGAGAGAGTGGAGTTAACTATTACCTCTTTGTCCAGTGGCAGCGGTGTAAAGTGTAAACTGGGCTCTTCTTTTCGTTGTAATGGCCATATTTTGTTTGTTTCTTATCCTGCTTTCATTTCAAACAAAACATTTATGAATCGTATTAACAGCGAGTCTCGGACGGTGGAACTTCTACACCCGTCATAAACTCAACATAGTAATGTTCAACATTAGTTTAAAACTTGTTGGTTTCTGTTTCCAGTCGAAGGTGGTTGCGTCGTGCGAGTCGTCAGTGGAGCTGATTCGTCACCTGAACACGCTACTGGTAGAGGAGAGTGGGCTGTCTGACGAGCAGGCCAAGACAAGGGAGGTTCAGAGGCTCTCCGTCAGATTCGACGAGCTCCTGGCCCGTGCTCGCCAACGAGAACAAAGACTGAGAGATGTCAGGTCAGTGAGAGATGCTCACCGCCAACATCACGCGTTGCTTATTTACACTTTTAGTTTACTGTTGGTTTTTACCAATTTAATATTTAGATGTAGAGTAAATAAACATTGCTCTTTTTTTTTATTAATTTATTCATATGTATGTAAAAAAGAATTTCATTAACCATCAATTATTTGATCAGCTGATGGTTTTCATATTTGTGCTGGTTTGGCGTATCTCGGTATTGATTGACATCTAAACCAAGGTTTCCCAAACTCTCGCCAGTTGTATACCCCTGCTCAGGGCTATGGTCTAACCAAAGTTTAGGCCTCCTCCTTCCAGCTCTTGTAAGGTATAAACAGTCATTACTAATTATAAACAAAAACTCTTAGTGAGTTAACTAAACCTGTGACAGACACCCGTTCAAGATCTGTTAGATTATTGACCAATATTTTATGTTTAATAAAACTCGATGGGACACTGCACACGCACTTCTGAGTACCGCCGAGGGTACAATCATCACAGTTCAGGAAACATTGGTTTGGATTTGTGTCTAGAGCATGATTTGTTTTTCCCACCTAAACACCCAACAAGTTGAGTGAAACTACCAACTGGCTTCATTTTGGCGACGTACTACAAGGTTGTGGGAACTACTACCTTCTTCTGGGACTATGTCCTCTTTGAGCGGAGTTTAATTTACCATCATTAAACTCTTGTGGGTAGTTTTAACAAACTTAAAAAAATAATATCTCCTATTATTATTTGCGAGTGTTTGACAATCATTTGTATTGGATATAATAATACAAGTTGGAAGCTTCCCGTCTGTTAACCCCCCCCCCACCCCCCACCCAAGCTAATTAGAGTCCAACAAGGTTAGTTAAATTGTGTGACAATGTCTTTAGATGATATTTGTTCTCTAATAAAGTTAAGGTTGTTAACTCTAAATTTGGTGAATTTAAACCAAAGCTGCTACCATTTTAAACGTAAATGCTTACATGCGAATAAGATGCACTAACTAATTTTATCTTTAATGAAGCATGATTTTTAGTTATTGTGGTTATCAACTTGCATGAAATTATTCTTTCTTCTCTTATTAACTATCCCCCAGAAGAATTGGTATGTTTAGACAGTTGTAATAGACTCCAAAACATTCCTTTCTCGCCCACTCTCTATGAATAGGATTGGATAGATAACATTAATATATAAATACACTCCATACATTTTCCACATTGTAATTAGGTAAAAAGGAGTTGTTTGATTTTGTTTGATTTGGCACTAAACTAAATACAAAGAAAAACATAGAAAATATCTCATAGATTCAGTTCTCTCAGGAAACTAATTCCATGATTGAGTATTTTTAACAACGGAGAAAAATCGCGCCTAGTGGCGGTATTTGATTAAAATTGAAACGAGGATATATAAAAATATAAACCTCAACCTTCGCAATTAAAACACATTTACTAATTTTTAGAACTTATCGGGCCTCTTCTTTATCGGTGTATCTCCTGTCCTTCCCCCAGCACTCTCTTCCGCTCTGCTCCTCTCACGTGCACACTTGCTGCTATCTCTTGCGGTCTCTTCCCTACATACTTCGTATCCATCAATCTTCTCGGAATCCTCTCCCCTTCCATTCTCATCCTAGCTTCCTCTACCATCGCATGTACCCCAACTCTAGACCTTACATCTTCGTTCCTAATCCTACCTCTTCTGGTGACAGCTAACATGCTCCTCAAAACCTTCATACCCACAGCCTCCACTTTCCTTGTTTCTCTTCTGTCCAAATTCCAAATTTCTGCTGCATAGGTAACTCTATACAGCACTTCCTTACACTGCCGTTGACAGGAGATCGAGGTTCGAATCTAGGTCTGCTTTACGGAGCCTGGCTCTTACTAAATATAATTCTGAGCTCACTAGCCTAATTAGTACATATGCATATAACTTGAACCAGTATTTAAAAAAAACTTTTTGAACCTAACATTTTTCTCTTTTGTCTTGCCCTTTAAATCTTCTTTCAATGCCTATTTCGTAACGTATATGGTTTATTAAGATACTCTCTAGTTTTACTTTGTCGACACAGTTTCCTGCACTCTCTTCTAGTCATCGGGCCACCTCATTTTTAAACATTTTACATTCCCTTCTGTTCTAGCAATGCTGCCACACTAACCCAGCATTTCTTTGCCTGCGCTTGTTTGGTTCTTATGGTGTGCGTTTTTTTTCTGTCCGCAGGTCTACCTTAACTGAGGCTTACTATTTAATATGTGAACAGTTAAGTAACAGATTTATACTAATGATTGATTCTGTATGAGTGAGGGAAACCGTGAAGTGATGAACTTGTTCTTTCTTATTAGAATACCAGGTTTAAATCCTGGTGAGATCATAATCTAACTTTGTTTGGAAGTCCCTGGGGCATATTTCACCTCAGCGGTACTGTGCAAAGCCGAAGTTATTATAATTACAATTACTAGGGGTATGTGAAGTTTTGAAAACTTTGACTTCGAATATTCGGTCACTTTGACTTAGATTCGAGAATAAAATTACAGATTCGACAATTGCAAATATTTGTAAAAAATATTATTTAAAGTTAAAAAATACATTTATGTTTATTTCTGAAAATTTACTGCTATCATAAATTAATGTTAGTATAAAATAAATCTAAAATAATTATATTACATTAGGTGATAGTAGCTTAATTTATCATTTTAAGACAAAATATATTAATTTTTTCTATTAATATAGCATTTTGTAAACTATATTATTACTTACATTTATATAATCATGCAAAGTATAATACTTTTATTAGATTTTAATGTTCCAACTTTGATTCAACAGTGCTTTGAATTGAAATAGTAGACTTTGCACACCCCTAGTAATTACTATAACTGGGGTTATCCACTTCTGGGAACTCCCGATCAATCGGACCTCCCTAACCTACCAGATAAACCTCCTGACCGGAATTCAAACTGTAACCTCACTATGGGCTCCTGAGTAAGTGTCAGCGTAGATCCTGTTTCCGCATACTGAGTGTGTGTTTGTGCTCTGCTCAATCTACAGCGACAGCGCTCGACTGACGTGTCCGCTGTGCTCCAGGCGCAACTGGCAGCAGCTGGACAATGACCTCTGGAGGCTGGAACAGTGGCTGCAGTTCGCCGAGGGCACCCAGAGCAGTCAGCGGGCCCCGCCGACCAACATCGAGCAGCTTGAAGATGTCATTCAGGACCACAGGGTGAGCGTAATCTTGTTTCTAATTTAACAGCTAATCGACCGAGAAATGGAGCCTACAATTTTCTGAAAAATGTGCATGCCTTGCCCTTCTCTCCTCTTTTAATTGTGAGACCTGTTTCACTCTTGCGATAAACTGGACTGCTGATGACAGGAAGATTGATGGTTATAATCCTGGTTGGGCGTACCGAGTGGTTTTCTTAAATTCAACCTTCCCTGTTACTAACACCAAAAAATAACTATGCCCCTAAATGAGTAGTGAGATGCTATGCTAATACATAAAATATTGATGTAGGATCAAAGTCGCTGCTATAAGTTAAAAGGATAAACGGAACCTAAGGAACCCTCTCGGAGGGAATAAGGATTGGGAACTATCCAGGATGGAATGTTATGTTATAAAATCTTGTGGAACGATTCATTAACCCATTCCTTGGCACGAGCATAGAACAATGTTTGCCCAAACACTCCCTGGCGCGAGCGTGAATCAACGTTTCGTTGCGATAAGTTATTGTAATGCCATCTATAAACAAACCACTGTAGCTAATAGATGAGTCTATCAGCTCGATGCTATACTATGACCATGAATAGAGTAATACATGATTAACAAAAATAGGTTTTGGATAAGAGTATACGAGTAGAAAAATAACTGCCGGGTTTGCGTAGGTCGCTGGGCTATCACGTGTTAGGGCTAAGTTGATAAAAAGAACAAATTGAATAAATTTCCCAAGAATACTCCAAAGTAATTTAAAAAAGGAGAGTAATGTGATTGAAGATTGACAAAAGAAATAAAAGATTTCTCGTTTTAAGCAGGTTGTTGTCGCCCCGGCTGTTGAAGTGTAGGGTAGTAACTGGAGTACTCACTCCTTGATGTCCGCGTAGGATGGATAGAACAGCTCGGTCAGCTTACGGATGACCCCAGGTGTCTTCTTGGCTGGAGGTAGATTTGCCTGTTCCAGGGCTTGGACTCTGCGGGGAGGAGGTGTAGGGGTAGGGTGTTGATGAGTTGGAGGCTATAACTAGGCAGGGGTGAAGGACAAGGGTGATCCTGGTGGGAGGGAAAGAGGAGTGGGGTTTCTTAGGGTGGGAGAAGTGAGTGGTGGCTGGGGTAGGTCATTCTGGAGTCTGGCAAGGGCCCGCTAAGGAGGTAGTGAAATACCCGGGGTGTTGTTTTGGGGAGGTACGCTGGGTGTAACTCATCGGGTGCTGGGAGAATGGGTGGAGCTGTAGTGAAGAACCACAGTGAGTGGTGTGGCTCTGGAGTAGGAATAGGAGGTTCGGACATTGGTCCAAAAGATAACACACACACACTGGTGTGGTAGGCACCCGTTTATTCCCACAGAGGATCTGAGGCAACGACTGATGATTAGCCTGCTCGTCGCTCTCTTTTATTCGATCCCGTCGGGGAGTCTTGGTCCTAGCCGTGTGAACCCCTAGCATGCAGCAAGGTTAGAGAGGGGGGAAGGTGCAGGGTGACTAGCCACTACTAAGGGGTGGTGTTGGCGGAGAGGGCCGGACCTTTCCGACTGGCTATGAGGTTGTCTGCCTTACAAAAGGGTGTGAAGGGAGCGACGAGTGCTGTAATACAAAGAGTGAACGGAGGAGGCGGTAACAAGGTGTTTAATGCTCCAACACGCAGCCAGTCAGGAACAGAGCAGCAGAGTTTGTCTGTCTCTGTGTGTTTGACTAACGGCGAGAGAGTATTGTCTCAGGAGTTCCTGATGGACCTGGACAGTCACAAGAGCATTGTGGTGTCCCTGAACATCGTGGGGACCCACCTAGCTGACCACACAGAGGACACGGGTCGGGCAGAGCAGCTCCGGGCGAGATTGGTGACTACAAACAGTCGCTGGGACGCCGTGTGCAGGAGTGCAGCAGCTTGGCAGACGCAGCTGCAGACTGCGCTCATGGAGGTGAGTAGTGGGGACATTCTGGCAGACACAGCTGCCTCTACGCTAATATCTCCAAACTACCCTCCTCATCTCTAAACGTGAATCTATCTGTGTTTGTTGTCCGACAGAACGACGAGTTCCACCAGATAATTGAGGAGCTGGTGGAGTGGCTGGAGAAGACTGAGAACACAATCAGAATGTCTGAACCCGTCGACTTGGCTGACGACATTTCCGTCATCGAGGCCAAGTACAACAAGTTCAGGGTGAGGGTCAAGAACAAGCTCCCGTGTGTATATTGATTGGCGGCAATATCAGGCAAAACTTGAGCTGCCCGAAACTTATTTACATTAACAAAGTTAAAATTACAGTTTAAAAGGTTGTGTTTTTAATAAATGGACCATCATTTTCTCAAAGAATAATTGGTCGAACCACACTTGGAATTTTTAGATACGTCTAGTTGGAGTAGACATTCATGTAACCACTATTGATTGGCTTGATCTTGATTATGTTTGAACAGGATGAGTTGTAATACTTGACTTGTGTCACTCTTGCATTCATGGTAATAGCCAAGTTTGTGAACTCTCTCCACTCATCCTGAAGCTTTGTTTACCGCAGGAGCTGAGGGGAGACCTGGAGCGATGCGAGCCCCGCGTGATGTCCTTGCAAGAGGCAGCAGACCAGCTCTTACGTCACTCAGAAGCCCCTGAGGGTTCCACCACCACCTGGTCCCGACTCACGGACCTGCGACTCAAGCTGCAGTCCCTGCGGAGGCTCACAGGAGTGTACGTGCTCAAGTTGGGGGCCGTGCTTGGCCGGGACCCCTCGGAGCTGGGCATGACCGTCTCGGCCAGTGGGCGTAGCACAACGGCCACCTCGCTCGCAAGCCTCTCGCATGAGGTAAGCCTTGCCCTTTTTTCTTTGTGAGATGTCTTGTCTTATTATTTAGTAGCTAATTCATTATTTAAATAAACAGTCTAATAAAATATCTCTACACAAGACATTTTGATGTTCAGGACAGATATAACAGATGATAATAGCTTTTAAAAACATATCAGTTGGAATATATAAATTTAGGCCTATAAAAAACTGATTACCTGCTTATTTGAGCATCACCATATTTTTTAGATCCAGAAATAACTTTTGCAAGATGAATTTAAGTTAAAACTTATAACAATAATTTTTGGGGGACACATCAGACCCCTTATATTTATCAAAATAGGGCATAACATTTTGTTTTACAATATTAAAAAAAAAAATCAGATGGGTTCCATAAATTAGGGGAATGTGTTTTCTGGGAAATTTTATATTTGCAATTTTCTGGTTGAATAGGTTTAGTAATTCCTAAATAGACTAATCAAAATATTGGTAAATAAGAATTCATCTCTTAATAATCAGATAAATAAATTTATTTAATGCATGCTTTGATTTCTTTTTTTCAATAGATTAAAAAGAAAACAGCTAAAAACTTGTTTCTCTGTCTTGTGGTAATTAAACTGTCCTGAGTATTTGTTAGAGAACCACACATTGCACAAGTGTATTTGGTAGAGTTGGCTCTTATGTGACGTGACCATATATATTGGGTTCCTCAAGTTGTCCGAGTTTCGGGGGTTTGAATCTCGGCCGCTTGTATTGGGGATGTTTTTTTCACTTTCTCTAAATTCAACTTTCCTCGTCCCCGACACAGGCATGCGACCCAAATGGGTATTGAGGCACGGGGCTTAGTAAAAAAAAAAAATAGCGCACATCCTTTTCAATATTTACTAAAAACCTAAATTTGTGTCATCATATCTTATTTCACTAAAAAATATGAATTCAACTTGAAATATTTGTAGTACAAACTCTAATAAAACCTTTTTTTTCATTCAATCTCTATCCAAAGCCGTTTCGGTGACCACATGGTCTACGGTGCTACTCTCGCAATAGACTAGACTGCCAATGATGGATCTACTGAGGGTGGTTTTTCCCCACTCTCTCGCCAAACAAATGTGGATACACTTACACCAAATTCAACCTTCCTCAGCTCTTCCTCATTAGCGTAACTAGCACATAAACGGGTTGTAAAATGAGGTGCTAAAAGAACCATTACTGAAAATATGAAATGTCTTCTTGCACACTCCCGATAAAAAGCCGACCAAAGTCAGGAAAGTAAGACGACGGTGCGGCTCCTCCCTCGCATATACATGGTCACATCACTTGAGTAGAGTTATCCTGAATGCACAGCTCAAACCTGTTTTTGTTCCTATTTCCCTGTCTCCTCAGCTTTTGGACCAAGCGGCTGTCGGACATTTGGAAGGGTCTGCCCATTCCGATCAGCAGCACTCAAAGTAAATATAGACTTGGTTTTTTTTCTTTTCAATATTCCATCGTTTTGTTTTATTTTAATTTAAAGCATGCACTATCAGCTGTCTTATCTTCATCACTTGCACTTGAATAAATCAAAATAATAAACCTGAAAATAAATAGTTAATAGTTCTACTCTTTAAAAACTGTACTGTGTTAAACCAATTTGGTGGATTTTATTGATTTTGTGAAGCTTGTTTTTATACTTCTTTATGCTTTATTTTTAATTGCTAAGCTAAAATAATATAATTAACGAGATTATCCAGAAATAGATATGTGGACTAGATCTGGCTTACCTGATTGATGTTAGAATATAAATTGTCGAGACAAAACACTAACACTTGCACTAGTTTTCATTACCACCGGAGCCGAGGCCAAGATACCGACACTAATCATGGCGCCAAGAAACATAATATAGCTTTTACTGGCTTGCTAGGCCTGTCGGAGCTTCATGTCCCTTATACTATACACGGGTGACCTGGTGGTCTAGGGGTAAGGTTTCGGACTTTTATGCTGGCGGCCGGGGTTCAATCCTCGGTCCCGGCACAGATTTATCTGATTACCAAACCCGTCCTTCACCTCTGACAAGACGTGTATTAATGACATCTTGTGAATGTGGGGAATGCCAGGCCTCCACCGTGGTTCGGATCCCACGTTAAACTGTAGGTCCATCATTTCATCTCACAATCACCCTACCATTACACATTAGTGTAAGTGCGTATAACCCGAATGGATAGTAAGACGCGGTGCTAATAATAATATAATATACTATACACACAACATCCAGTCCCCAGCACAGTTCAACAATGATATATTTTTCGGCCATGCCGGGAATCTAACCCGGGACCCTTGGCTCGCTAAGCAGGCACGCATGGTCTATAACTTCACTCTTGTGTAAGACTGGATTGCTGTTGACAGGGAGACTGGGGGTTTGAATCCTGATAGGTTCTACTGATGTGTTGGGTTTTTTTTCAATCATCCTACACACAAATGTTGGTACACTTCCTCTAAATTCATCTTTTATTCATCCCTAATACATTAGCATACTTAGTTCATGTGTTTACAAGCCAAACAGGATGTGGGGCGCAGTGACAAATAAAAACATGTGTTAACAATTAACCTTATAGGCATAATTTTGCTAATGATGTAATATTCTAATAACAATTTGTCATGTAAAATATCTCTCTCATATACTCTAAAAAAATTCATAATTTTAAATATATATCCATTAAAATGTATAAACTTTCATGAAACATTACAGAAATGTTCACCATCAAAACAAACAAACATTTCATTCATTGGTTAGAATGTTTAAATAATATCCTTGTTGTGTGGCTGGCAACACTGATCAGGAGTAACACGATATTATGTTACCTCTCCATTCACAGTGAACCAGACGAAATGGACACAACGGTTTTGGCGCGCGGGTACAGGTTCCTAGGCCGCGTGGTGCGAGCGTCCCTGCCCATCCAGGCGCTCATGTTACTGCTGTTGGGGGTTGCGTCGCTGGTCCCCATGGGGGAAGATGATTACCTGTGCAACACCTTTGCTCGCAGTTTTGAACCCATCTTGCGGTATCGCCACGGGCCGCCGCCGGTTTAAACCTACCAGTCTAGTCTTTTATTTGAAAATGTCAAGCTAATGTCTTTACTAAAGCCATGTCTCGTAGAATTAAGATACCGTCATTTATTTTCTCTCTAGTTTGTAAAAGGATAGAAAGAATCTCAATTCTACCCGAATAAGATCAAACATTTAATTGTTTTACCTTTAAATATTCTTCCAGGCATATTATCTTAGAATAGTCATATATGTCTTCCTTTTCATACGTGTAGTTTGACACGGTTGGATAAATACATTAGTTTTATGTGTTTCTTTATATAATTATAATAATGATGAGATTAATTAAACATGTGGAACAATAATTTGAACTATCAACGATTCTTTGATCAACATAATTACTTTGCTGTGATTACATAATAAGAGCTACTATTACACATTATTTTAACAATTTAAAAAGAAGCTATGCTTTTACTACTGAAATTGATTGTATTCTTAATTGGTGGTCTTCTTAGGCCACCGTGAAAATAACCCCGACATGACGTACTTAATATTGATATTGTCCCGGACCGAGACAGACTGAATCTAATTCCTGATTAAGAAAACATAACAATCTTTTTGCGGGAATCTGGTGTTGGTTATTTCCTATATGCATTTACGTTCCATAGTGATAGATATAAATGGATAGCTTCCGAGGCAAATACTTTCAGCTCACTTAGTTATTTTAACTTGTTCAGCTGCCATTTTATGTTAAAAGATCTATTATTTTATAGTTTTATAAGTAGTTTAGACCTCTGTTCAAAGTGTAGAATTTGGAGGGAAAAAAAGAGAGTTAATCAAATAAAGTTTAGTTTAAAATTCCACATTATATTGTAACATTTAAGGCTGAGTGTAAATATAATCTGAGTCAAATAGACATTCTTTATATACATTTAAAACAAATACGCCAATATGATCTGTAAATTTGAAAGAGAGGGCATTATATATTTTTTTCTTTTTTAATGTATCGTTCTATTTGTTAGGAATATTTGTGAAACAGGTTAAATTTTGTACTTAGGCTAGAAACGAAGTAAAGACAAAGGGTGATTGGTCGACGTGTGTGAGGAAGTTTTGCTTGCCGTCGTAATTGGTTGGAATGGTTTCTAAGAAACGTACAGGAGTGGAACACTGTACCTATCATAGAAATTGTTTTTCTTAAAACACATAACTTTCATTCCCCTTATTGTGGTCTATGTAGGGGGGGTGATATTATTCATATCTAATGCTCTCCAGAGTGAAAAATGTGTCCCCCCCTTCAACCCCACAATATTAAATTAAGTCTTTGAGTCTTAACGCATCAAAATCAAATAATCACATGACACATGGGTTATGTTTAAAGTTAGTCGATATATTTTATTTTAAAGAATGTTATATGAAGTTTCAATTGAAACTATTTTTTCAGATAAAACTTGTTGCTAGTTTGTAGTACTTGTGTTTGGTTAGAATGCACTTAACTCACTCATTTCAAGATGGTGCTATGAAACTTTGTGTTATACTTGTTTGAGATTTCGGGCGGAACAGTGTGTCCGACGGAATTGATTTCAATATCTTGAATGGAATTTTTTTGTTATTTAAATATAACGAGTGAAATCACACAAAGCTACAAGTATTATATAAACTCTTAAGGGAATTTCCTAACGATTGTGTTTTGATCTGTAGCTAAGAAAATCAACAAAAGTTGAGTTAATTTTGTTTTTTGAAGCAAACAGAAAAAAATACTGATTAACCCTTTATAATATGTTTCCATCTTTCTATGGATTGTTTTTTTTCCTTATTAATGTTGTCCTTGCAACGGCCAAAACGTTCAGCTTAATGTAGCCATTAACATTTTATTATGGTACAGGTTTTTTTTAATAACAAGTACAATTATTTTTTTGGTTTGTTTTTATAGTAAAATTTTTGAATATAATACAATTGTAACCTTTGATATTTTTGCTGTTTATTTTTTTTTCTCCCCCATTTCCTAGCCAAGTATAACTGTGCTTTTGACCTTGTTGCCATCTTGTAGTTGTATTTTTATAAAAAAAAGAGCTTAGCAGGTGTGTGGTATTTACTATTTCAAGAAATAAATCATGTTGAATTTCACTTGGGGCTTCTTTTTTTTAAAACCCTCTGTCCCATTTCTTTAGGATATCTAATTTGAGTGCCAAGGTTAGCTCAAAAATCGGATCTTCATCTCCGATACGTACTGAAGAAGTTGGACAGTGAAAACTTGTCTTTAAAAATGATAGGTTTTTTGAAAAACGCCACTCATTGATGGTGAATACAGGGCTACCGATTGTTGTACACAATAAACCTCAGGAAGAGATGATGGCCAGATAGGAGGGTGACCTGTACCTACTAGTTGTCTGAAATAGGAAGATGACATGCTCGGTACTACGGGAAATACACAGCGGGATGAAGCACAAGACTAATCTATACATTTTTAACCGATGTATATTGTATAAACTGAGTCTACTGTACAATGATTTATAGTTTGTGAAATATAATGATGTGTTCATGGACGCAATCGCCATAGGCCTACTAGTCTAGTCGTATTGAGCTTGACTGCTGAGGATGGGGAAGATCGAGGTTCGAATCTCGGCCGGATGAACTGGGGGTGGTTTTTCTTAAATGGTTTTCCATTCTCCCTGCACGCAAGTGCAGGTTCACTTCCTCTAATTAAACCTTCCTAATCCATTCGCGTAATTAATACTTAAAGTGTATAACCCGAACGGGTAGTAAGACGTGGTGGTAAATAATAAATAAATAACATGTATTCTTATTTTATTGGTGTTTTTCATGTTGACTTTCTATAAAGACTGATCAGCCTGGGAGCTATCAGCATTACTTAAACATTGAAGGCAGTTATTGAATGAAAGATGAACTAAATATTTAGCAGAGTTTAAAATTTAACAACGTATTGGAGCAAAATATGTGTTTTTTTGTTGTGTTTTTAGTAACAACTTCCCTATTGCAAAATTACTGTACTGCGCAAGGTAAATAGGAGTTATATAATCAAACGGGCATTCAGGTAATACATATTTCCATGTATTTCTTTCTAATATATATATTTATATATGAGCATTCATTTTGAAAATGACGTATCTCCCCAGTTACTGCCTTTTCCAACAGATGTTTTGTCTGTCTAGTAAAATGTACATTTGCGTGAACAGAAGCTACTTGAAACCACCGGTTCATAAGTGTTTTGACAATTGACATCATCCAAGACAGTGTGATCGTTGGCATCAAATGACTTCATTATATAGACTCGCCAGTTAAACATTGGGTCCTATTAAGATGTTCAATTGTTTCATATTTATATTGGATTTATTTGATATTCCTTGTACAGAAACAATAAACACGTTGAAAGTATTAACAAAGTGTCTTTTTTAGGCTGCATCAGGTCTCCGAGAGAATCTTTAGTTATAGTTTTACAAATTTAAAAAACTAATTTGCAAATAGTTTTTTAACCCATTTCTACGTCACATATTTCAATTTAAGGGTTATCCAAAATAGGAGTGTCGGTGAAGATGATTTCTGATGACGGAGAGAACAGTTCAAACACCAGGATCTGGAAAATAAATTACAGTAACAATAAACATTATCTCTTCATTTTAACAACATGTGACATATTGTGTTAGGTGTGTTTTTAAATAAAGTGTATTATGAAACACATTGGTAATGGTTTAGTGAAGGAGGAATTGAATCCACAATTATGACATTTTCTTCCTTCCTCTTATCTTCTAAGTAGAACAAGTCAAACATTTAAACACTAATATAATATTTCTGAGAGGGATGTGACAAGGCCTTTTAGATGTGTAGCGAAGCCGAAGATAAGTTTTAGTTTTAACATAACACTTTTACCCACTTCGGTGGCTGAATGGTTTAAGGCGCTACTTTTAATCGAATAAATTGCCGATGGCAGGGAGATCGAGGTTTTAATCTTGGTCAGGTGTACTATAAAGGGGAGTGGTGTTCCAAAATGATCTCTCTCACTCCACCAAAATGTGGGTACAATTCATATAAATATAACCTTCACTACACTGAAACCATTAGTATACTTATTACATTAACGTATAACCTAGATGGGTAGTAAAACTCGGTGTTAAAGAACCAACAAAAAACGTGCATTTCAATGATTAAATTAACCACTAAATGCATTTAGTTAAAGAAAAAACTAATATATTATTTTTTGCTAAAATATTTGAATTTATCTATGTTTAAGTTATTGTTGCCATTTACTTTATAGTCTGTGTTAAAATCATAGTTAGTGGCTATTCTAAAGATTATAAGTTGAAATTTCTCATATTTGGTGAGATATTTCTAATATGTTCACAACATATCCAAGTTTTCTATTTCCTTTGAAATTTCAAACATGTGCGAAGGCTATTGTGGTTGTCGAGAATTATTGGACGAGAGTTGACCTTCAACTTTGGACATGGTAAAGCTTCGCACACAACTACTCTAAGCATTAAATTGTTTTTATCTAAAATTATGTTGAGTACCAAAGCTCTTTTGAGCCCTCCGTACCTCGTTGGCGCCTTGGCTCAGCAACGGAGCGGGCACGTACAACGTGTGTGTTGGACCGACACTGAAATATCTCCCGATGTTGAAACCGTTGACAAACACGCTCCCTTTACCCCAGGTGGACATGTTGATGAAGGTGTCTCGTGGGGCCCCCTCCACTTCTAGTGTCGCTCTATACAGAGTGGGGCCGCTTGACTCTGATACTTCTTGCCAATCACGAAGACTGGGAATATTAAACAATCAGAATAGTTAAATAAATATTTTATGGGAAACATTTTAACAACTTTTCTAACTATAAATGTACACAATATTATTTTTATTTTTTAACACATTTAGTGTAATACTGTTTGGTTGAGTAGGTACACTTCCTCCAAATTCAACCCTCCTCATTCCTAACAGATGAGCGTAATTAGTACATATGCGTGTAGTCCAAACCAGTAGTGAGACTTTGTAATAAAAAAAGACCCACTGTACTGATTATTACATATCTGACAACTCCTGCAAACATTCTAAAGAAGACCGACCTCTGGATCCATGTCTTCTTGAACTGAAGGGCAAGTATCTCCCAATCTTGCAGAACCTCCCCATTGAGGAGCACAGGTCCGTCATACAACCCTTTCAAGTTGTATCTGCGGCCCCAGTTCTCAACCAGGATGTCTAATGTTCTGTCAGAACCAACGCTGGCATCGTCCAGGTTCAAAGTCGCGTTACTGCAAGGAGGAGAATGACATTATCATACAGACATTGAGGGAAATAGTCATCAACAGTTTGACAGATGATACTTAGGATTCTATGGCAGATAACGCAAATATAAATAAATAGTTATTGGTTCATTAGATAAGTTTACTTTAGTTTTATATACATGGTAATCTCAACAGTTGATAAATATATTATATCAAGATCATCCTGGAATTTGTTGAGAAATTTTTCAGTTTACTTAAAAAAAAATTCACCAAATTCCAAAATGTTCATGACAAATATTCAACAAGTTTTGGGATTACTATTTGTAGAAAATAAACTTCCCAGCATATCTACTGAAATACCATTGATTTATTTTGAACAAAAAATAAAAAAACGTTTGTCATAAAAACTGCTAAAACACTGACCTTGTAGGTTTTTTTTTATCTCCCATCGAATATTAGTTGAACAAAACAAAGTAACATCTTTTAGATCAAGTTTCACTTGAAAGTTCCCGCGTGTCGGTAAAGATGAAAGAAGTTAATTCCCGAGTTTGACAGAATAATTTGACCAACAAAACTAAGGGTTGAAAACATTTCCCACCTTAACTGCCAGTAGCCAAACCCTGTGACCTGTTGGACACTCGTGATTGGCTCTGTCTTCCTGACTCCGTCAACCATGACGATGGCCATGTCGTGCACTGTCCCTGTGATCTCCAAGGTGGGTGTTGATGGAACCTGGAGGCCGGTCTTCCTGTACACCACGAACCCGTAACTCTGCCCACTGCCATTGTTGACGTCCAGTAGTTCCATGGCCGTTACGTCGGTGGCTGTCACACGGTCAGACGTAGACTGAGATGGTACATATGGGTTAGTTATGTGGTCAACTATGGCCATTCGTGGGGACCCCACTTGGGACATAATCGTAGCTCGCAACCCACATTAATTATAGATATAGTTTATACAACAATTTAATATACAATAAACTAAAGATGAGACTAGCAAATATAAATATATTATTAACACGTCACGTTTCTAATATCTCACAAAATATTTAATATTTCAATTTTAGGTCCTCTTAGCTATACCTATATCTGTTATAGTTTATAGGACATACCACAAGGTCTATCAGCTGGTTGAATGCCAACTGCTCGGTGACGAGAATGGCTGGGTAAGCCTCCTTGACGCTCTGAGCCGGTAGTTCTGGTAGCCTGGTTTGTACCGCCAGATACCTCTTCACCAAGTCTGCCATAGCGTAATATTTCTCTGTGTAGTCCCCTGCTTCTGACAAGGGGGCGTCAAAATCTGCTTCAAAGAAATATCAGTGTTAATCACAATAAAACTCTAAACATTAGAACAAAAGGATGTGTGAAAATAACTTTTTGTATTTATTATATGCAGTAATTTTTAAAGTTTTCCAATCGTTAAAAGATACTACATATAGGCCTATATATCAAATTGTTAGCGTGGATAAAATTGGATATGTATGGAATCGAGAGTACCACAGATCACCGAAAACTCAAACTAAATGGAATAACACTGAGGAAATTAGCAGAGAAGTTGTAACTAAGAATCTCTTGGGAAAAAGTCATGACACAATAAACAAAACATAATTAATGAAAAACTACTGACTGTACACCATATCATTGACTACAATAGGAATGGACTCTGTTAATGAAGGAAACACATTTGACACACATGGCAGTATGTTAACATCACTGAAATTGTAACTTACTGTTCTATTTTAAGACACCCAAAGGGCAGAGAGGTGGGCTGAATTCTCAGAAACTCGTCATCAACTGACCCTTTCTAATATCTCACAATACGCTACCAGGTTATTAACGTTTGGTTTTTCTGTTGACCTGTTTGTCTTTACCAGAACCTCAAACTGGCGAAACTCAAATCATAGAGGACACTACAGGAATATTGTCTATGAAACGGAACTGTCTAGACCTGCAATTACTCATATCATTATTATTATTATTAGCACCGCGTCTTACTACCCGTTCGGGTTGTACGCACTTACGCTAATGTGTAATGGTAGGGT
>CABFOW010007809.1:0-21648 GCA_902141385.1 Timema californicum | reverse complement strand
GATCACTTCACGAGGTGCGGTGAGGATCAATGTTAAACCTTATGGGAGAAAGTGCGCCAGAACTGTCAATTCAACCACTACTAACTGATTATTAATATCCGTACGCTATTTATAAACTAACTTATACCCAGAACAGACACAACATAGAGCCCCTGGTCATTAATTTATCACTGTCAGAGGGGAAACCCGCATTTTAACCAAGATACATTTTTCGGTTCTGTTAGAAATAGAAAACGGGATCCTTGGCTCAGTAGACATACACGCCACCAATTGCGCTAAGAAGTACGACAATACGTGACAGTAGATATAGTAAGGCTTATAGCTGTGTGATAATGTCCTTCCTATGAAAATTAGACTGTAAGTCACTTTGTTTTAACACCACGTCTTACTACCCGTTTGGGGTTTACACCTATTTACTAATTACTCTAATGTGTTAGGAATGAGAAAGGTCGAAATTATAGGAATTGTACCCGCATTTGTGTGGAGGGATAGTAGAAAACCGTCACCCTCAATACACCCGACTGGTATCGAACTCCTCTCTATCCTTCATCGTTAGTCTATTGTAAGAGTGACTCCTTAGACTATGCGGCCACTGATGTTGTTGTGTAGATCACATTGATGCCAATTTCAAACCGATACTGCAATTAAACAGATATTAGATGGTTACAAAGGTGACCTATCGGTCTAGGGGGAAGGTGTCATACTTCTGTGATAGGGGTCCGGGGTTCAATCCTCGGTCCCGGTACAGATTTATCTGATTGCCAAACCCTTCCTTCACCTCTGACAAGATGTGTGAATCACAACTTGAGAATGTGTGGAATGCCATGCCTCCACCATGGTTTGGATTTCACGTTAAGCTGTAGGTCCTCCATTTCATCTCACAATCATCCTACCATTGTAGCATGTCAATCAGACAGATTGGACATCTAAAATTAAATATCAATATTTTAATAATTTACGAAATAAATAAACAATGTTAACATATTTAAAATAAGTAATCTACCTCAAGGTTTATTTTCGCTGACTAGATGCAGTCAAATAAAATTACGTATCCCCCTAAATTGAAACACGTGGCTGTTCAAAAATATTGTCTTTTGATAAATACTGTAGCGGATGTCAGGGAAGAGGATTAATATTATCATATTTATGAATGGATACTTTAACGCATACGCTTTGCCATTGGATGATATCGGATAAAGTTACATACGCTTGCCATGCTGTCTACAAGAAAATATAGTAAAGGACGTCTATATCACAAATTCTCATAAAAATAATAACTAAGCCTAAATAATATAATCAAACCAGATATATTTAAATAAAAGATGCTTTAGTATCTACTCACCATTTCAAGATGTTCTTGGATTTATTTGCCACGTGGGGGAAAAGAAATATTATTCAATGATGGCTGCCACACGCACTATCGTAACTACATCTAACGAATAAAATAAGTGTATACCGAGATTGACACACTGACCCACTCCGCGTTAGAGAAGACTGGCGGCGATCCAATGAACCATGTTTTCCCCTCTCCCTGCAAGCGTCGGTCTCTGGTTCACCTCTTTTCCCCCCCACCTTCATCCGTCTTTCTCCTTTTCTATATTCCTGAGTTTATCACCCTTTTTGCTTTGTTCCATTAGTATCAGATTTGGAACTATATATAGGGCTGCTCCCAGGTTCACATAATACCCGTTTACTACAACCAAGCGTCGAAGGAGGAACTTCTACAACGTCACGTAATGAAGAAAACGACGACCATGGAGTATTGGCCGTCAGATCCACCGCAGCCTAGCCAGGACGTCTTACTACAAGTACTTGAGTATCTTGAAAAACGTGGTCAAGTCTTTATGACTTAGAGTCTAGTTTATCCAAAACACTAGACAATGTAGATCTAGACATTTTTATATTTTATGTCGAAGCATATTTTTGTTAATTTAATATCATGTTGAATGAACAGTTAGTTCATTTTAGGTTTTGTTGACTTCAAGATGGAAGAGTTTCAGTTAATTGGTTAAATATCGTGTCCTGCAGTCTGAAGGACAAGTCCCATTTTATCGACTTAGTAAATCAGTCTTACCTACAATTTTTCCTATGTCCTTGTGATGCAGTCTTTACATTATAAGCCTTTGGCTCAGAGAGTAGTAATGTCTTAGTCATAGACTTGCTAACTTCCACAAGTTCCATTAATTTATGTTGAGCCAATGTTTCTCATGACGCCGTGTACGTCGTGTGCATCTGTTTAATATTTGGATGGCTACAACCAGGATGTCTGTCTTGTATTCCATATCACAGTTGTGTTGATGGAAATCTTTATTTTGGGTTGGTCAAGTAGTCACGCTTCTTGTGCGGTATTAACTTCGGTGAGCAAACCAGGGAACTGCACTAGAGTCATAGTGGGGTTCGCGCAAATAATACCCTTTTTTCTTTGCCAGTTTTTGGCTTTTATTGTTTTTGTGTTGCTCATAGTGTAATTGCTATTAGAATTTTAAGTACTATTGAATGCTCTGGCAGTACCTAAAGGGAAAGAGACCAGCCATAGTACTAGTTTATTGACACCTGTTTATTAGCCATTGACCGCTGTTATCAACAGACCTTTCTGTTGTTTATCATTATCCGAAATGTTTAAAGGATATTAAGTTAAAACCCAATCAAGCACAACTGATTAAAATTTATATGTATATCTTGTTCAATACCTTTAGTTAATAACTGTTTAATGGTTCTCTCCTTTAGAAAACTTCTACCTGTAGCCTGGCGCCTGCACAGCCCTTGTAGCTACAGTCAAAATCATCACAATTCACAAAGTCTTATTGTCTGTATCAAGCTTCTAACGGATAACCTTTAATGTTATTGTAATCTTTAATTTGTTATTTCTGTTTTTAATAAATCTATTTATTGTTCAACTTAATTCTTTTTCAATATAAATTGTGTAACCTGTAGTAGGAACCAAAATGCTTCACCATTACACATTAGCGTAAGAGCGTATAACCCGAACGGGTAGTAGGCCTTGGTGCTAATAATAGTAATAATAGACGATTACAAATTTGCTTGTAACTAGAATGTTTTGGAAGTTATTCGGCTATATTTTAGCTCAAACTAAGGCTTTTTGTAATTAATGAGTACCTTATGAATTAATTTTTAACTGTACAATAAATCACTAGACGTTTAAACGGTTCGTATACTTAATTTTCCCCGAGAAAAAGGGTGGATTAGAGATGTTAGCGTCAATTACAGATATTACTTATGGCTACCAGCTACTTTAAGCGAAAAATTCTCAATCTGAACTAGTTCTGATGGAAATGGTTGTTCTGAAAATTTCAAACCATTAATACAATCCTCAACTATTTTAGAATATTCTGTTGTGACCCTATTAAAAACTACTTTTTTGTTTAAGAAAGTTAGATACACTTTTCTAACCATTAATTTGATCTAAGAACTACGATATTTTTCGCGAAATCTTGAAACTAAGCTAATATAGGTGTTTAGTGTTTTTTAAAATTATAAAACTGCTAAGATTGTTTTAATCCGGTCAAGAAATATATATTCCTCTACCCACACTAACGCATAATATCCTATATATTCCTGTTTATTATATTAATATAATCTCACTATTAAAAGTAAGGATTTTTAAAGATACATAATATTTTATTTTAAAACTCAATTCTTCGTAATTTATTTGAATTAAAATATTTTGGTTGCTTTTCCTAGTATTTTAAATAGAGGTTACATTATTCCAAACCCTTCTTCATAGTAGATTTTATTTTAAGTAGGTAACAAATTGTTTAAAGGACTATTGAAAAACGTAGTCCATACCAGTGATCTCTAGTATTTAACTGGATCAACATCTGTGGCTGAAATTTTAAAGCTGTCGTGTGCTCACCAGGTGAATTAATGAGAAATAAATAAACTTTGGGGTGTTTATTTTTCTGTTTTATACATACAAACTGATGATACATTTGGACAGACTTATCTATTTTATGCAAATTAATAATATATATCAAGGTATATTATATTTAATGTCGTAATTGGTTATTAAAATGTTTAAGTACACCATAAATAGGTCAATACTTACCAAAATAATAGATTCATAGTAATTTACAAACAATAATCATTTCAGTAACACGCTGGCACCTTAATAACTGCGAGATCTGACTTCAGCAAACGACAAGATTAAACGTAAAGTTTTGGTCGATTGCAGATGGTGTGTGAATGTGCCTTCAGTGATATATAGCTGATTGGCCCACACTACTATCAGTTCCACCAACCCCTAAAGCCGTTATCTCTACTTCTAATATGTGGATCGTGTTTTTCAGGTCCATGAAGTCGGTAAACAGAGGTACGAGGAAACAGAGAGAGAAACGTAGGTTCCTGTTTTACTTGCTCTACGCCTGGGGTCTGCCCCTAGTCGTCACCGGGTTCACAGCTCTCATGGACATGGTGGACGGACTCGTTTCACCAAAATTCAAACCCAACATGGGGAAATTCGGGTGCTGGTTTTCAGGTGCGTGGCCTAAGAACTTCTCTATGAAGAGACCCGAACAAACAGGAGGAAGAGTTTAGTTATAAGAAAACAACCTAGCTCTCGTAAACATTTCGTTTGACTATCTCTATTAGTACTCATCAGTACTTTTCCATCTCCTATAACCACCATAAATTTGTGTATTTTATTATTTAATTTGTAAGTTAAGGTTAGTAAGTCAAGGTTAGTAAGAGCTTAAAATCTTTGTGTATGAAATAAAGAGGGTAGCCAAGAGCAAATTAAGCTACAGTTTCATGCTGGCAGAGTGGGAAATTATTAGGAAAATTACCTCCATACGCCAGGTTGGGACTCAGACCCTGACCTAACAATCATTAGTAAGACAGACTAGAACAGTTATTGCCAAACATTTTAGAGCCATGACTCAATTTTTAGAACAACCAACTTTCGTGGCCCCCCTAGATTTATAAACATGAGAAGGGATGGTTAATATATATAAAATATTTAATAATATGATTTAACAAAAATCTGATATATTTCTCATAAATGTGTGAAGGGTGCGCTTGTTTTCGGTTCATTTTGTTGAAGCCATTGACGTCCTCGTCGATGCGAGTCAATTTCTGACTCAAGGAGTTTGCGAACCACAGTTTGTTTCTAATTTACGTTTTGATCCCTACCATCGCCAATAGCACAGCTTCAATACTATGTACAAATAAGTGAAAAGGAGAAGTACTTTCACATTTTCAGTATAAAGTGTTAAGTACGTTTGTTGAAGGAAATCACATTTTTGAGGCTGTAATTTATTTTTAACGGGCTCTTTTCGTACAAATTGATAAGTTATTCGTCGGACTTTATAGATATCCCAGTAGAAATGTTGCCCTGAAACGAATTCACAGCTCAAATTATTTTTCTGACAGTTTTTCATCTCTTCAAAGAAGTAACAATCAAAATTTTCTTTCAATACGTACAAATGTATGGAGGTAATTCCTCTTTTTGCGACCCACCAAAAATCTACTCTCGACCCTCAGTTTGGGAACCACTGGAATATAAGATAATGACGCATTTGCCCACGTACCCACCGGTGCGAAATTTTCATAAATATACCAAACAAATTTCATACCTAAACAGACATAATTTAAAAAAAAAGTCATTACAGAAACTGTGTTACTTTAGGGATGGCTTATTTTGGTATTTAAAAAAATTAACGAATGCAAACTGCCATTTATAACGTAAAATATTAGAAACGTGTGAGAGATTATTGAGCTGGTCTACTTATTACGGTATCTTGGTGGCTGTATTTGCCACTTGTAACATTGTCATGTTTTTTTTTAGTTATTGGTGGTCGACTGTACTTCTATATCCCAGTGGCTATATTGACCACTTGTAACATCGCCATGTTTGTTTTGACGGCGTGGAACTGCTCCAAGGTGAAGGCTGACCTAGCTCGGATGCAGAATTCCTCTGGAGATCGTGCGAAGAGGAGATACTTGGCGGATAAAAATAAGTAAGTGGGGTGGGGGTGGGGGGAGACTCCTGATTTTTATAGCAAGCCCACTTTCGTCCACCAACATTGAATGAAAGTTACTAAAATTTTACATCCTAGAAATAAGTCTTATTTGTTTAATTACTCCTTATAAAGTGGATCTAAAATGTTATCAAAGTCTTCCAATAATACTTCTATAATTTCTCTTTACATTAATAACTAAACGGAGTACAACAATGTAATACTTTTAACCGCCATTGTGGCAACATGAGTTTCCAGGTTTAAAATAACGAGCCTCCTATGGAAATGAAAGTGTACCTCATCAAGGATATGTTCCACACGAGTGTCTAAATTGATGATGTGTGAACATCTGCACAAAATGATAAACAGTGTCTTATAATACAGACTTAATATTATTATTTTTTACTCACCACGTCCCACTACCCGTCCTTAATATACACACATTTACAAGAGGGGTAAAGTATAGAATAAAGGTAAGATTTAGAGGAAATGTACAGTACATGCCTTTTCTTGGAGATAGAATGGAAAACAATTTTGGAACAAACATTCTCAGTACTTTCTAGATTTTATTTCCAGCCTCCCATGCATGGAAAACTAGATCATATGAGACTGACGTCTTAACCCACTTGTCCACCCATGAAGGTTGAAATTTAGTAAATTACTTTTTATTTAAGATAATTCAAAACCAATTTTAGGTATTTCAGGCTAACAACAAAGCTATATGGAGAACTTATACAATTAATTGTACATTATTAGCGAAGCCTGGAAGATCAAATTGAGCTCAAGTCACCGTTGGCTGAAGTATCAACGATAGGTCATAGTTGTCGATGATTTACACACGTCTATCACAGACTCTGCCCTAAACTATGAATGAAGAATGACCCTGAGCACGGAACGGATCCTGAATAGCTCAGCTGCAGAGAATTGTTGCGCTGAGCCAATGGTCCCAGGTTTTATTCCCGGTGTCTCTTTTTCTAATTTATGAAAACAATGTTCAGTTAGGAGTTAAGCTTGTTCAAATGTGTACGAAGGAGACTCGGGTTAATGTATTGGAAATAAAGTATCTGATACATTTGAAAGTCACGTTGTTAAAGAAAAAAAAAGGAGATTCCTTATCCTCTCTTCTATTTACGTTTAGATTTTAATATCAATTTGTCTGACATCTTAGCTCAGTCGGTAGCGTATCTGCCTACTGAGCAAAGGGTCCTGGGTTCGACTCCCGGTATGGCTGAAAGCATATCAACGATTAAAATATTGGTTTACCCTTTCATATCGATAAATTAACGGCTGGGGACTGGATGTTGTGTATCTCCTCGTCTTAAGGTAGATTATGACGCTACGGCAGGCCTAACAAGCTGGTAATGGAAAATGTATGGCTTGAATAAAAAACCAAGCCGGACCACAGGCTGGAAAGGGTAATATGTGTGTAAAATTTGAATATTCAGTTAGATCCTTCAAAGACAACACTAGAGGTCACGTGTTAAATAGCGTGACTTAATTGTTGACCTAGGCAGGTGATGTATATTTGCCGAGTGACAATGATGCGATAATTAAAATGAATGCAGAACCGTTGTTTGAACACAGAAAACAAATATTTTTAGGAGAAAATATGGATAAAAACCAAGTACATGACTGTATGTCGAAACTCTGTATTCAAAGAGATCGGTGACATGCGTTTTGAATAAATTGAGAAATTGGACAAATACTTGGGAACTAATATAGTAGGTCAAAACAGAATTCATACAGGCAATTCTTGCTACTGTTCTGTTTGTAAGCTCCTGTCATCTTGTCTTCTGTCTCAAAATATTAAAGTGAGAATACGCAAAGCTATAATCCTGCTAGTTTTTTACCTCAGTTCCAAGATAATATATTAGAGTTTTTGAGAACGAAGTGCCGAAAGAGATACCTGGACGTAATCATAACTTCCTAAAGGTCGGGCTTTGTCTTTGCAACCATCTTACTTGGTCCTCCACGATCCTCTTCATATCAGTATAATGAAATGCATCCCATCTAACTGATCGTATTATTGAAGTAGAACATACTTGTTCTTCTCTTAACTCCCCCCCCCCCTACATCTAGCATTCAAAAATGTTTTGGATTGTGGTGTCATGCCTAAATATGAATCCAAGGAGCTTCGTTTTCCCCTTTCCTATTGTCTTCAGTAATTTGCTTCTCTCGTGATTTTTTTTTACAATTTGTTCATTACTCTTCCTATGTGCCCTGATTATTTTTGTTAGCATTCTCCAAAACCACATTTCTGCAGCCTCAAATCTTGTTTTTTCCTGTTCCTCCAAGGTACAGGTTTCGCATCATCTTACTTCAAACAAAGATTTTAACAACTATTCTCCTACTATCTATACTGATGTAAATTTTTAATAATAGGTTTCATTCATTTTGAAATCTTGCTTTTCCATCGATATCTACTTTTTGACCTCGGTATGGCAACTATTTTCCATGTCAATCATACTACCCGGATAGCAGAATTCCCTGACTTGTCCTAATCCTGTTTCGTCTATTCTTATATTATCCTTCTTTCTTTTTATCTTCTATCACAAGTTTTGTAATTTTTGTACTTGTATTTAGTTTACAACTTTTAAAGGTTTGGTTTAATATTCCAAGCATTCTGTTAATCTCACGTTTTAAATATGTTAGTATTACAATGTCGCTGTCGTATGCAAAGCCAATACTGTGCACCAGTTTTCCATTATTTATGATTATTTTTATTTTCTCTTTCGTAGTTTTTATTGTACTCTACCTTCTATGAACAAGTAAGGGGACAGAAAGCATCCCTGTCTCCCCATCCTATTCTTATTTTTGCTTTTATTCTGGTCGTAAGAGGGATGGAGACACAGGAGAATGGAAAAGTTACATAATGAAGAACTTCATGGCTTGAGTGCATAGAATCGATCGTTAAGATGCGAATAATTACCATCCGAACCTCCAACAGCAAGTTTTATTTCAGAATTGACTACATAACCATCTCCCCCTTAAAGTAGGCTTAGGTGTGGACCATGTTGTGCTTACGGGTGATTACAGGCGTGTGCACTTCATTTACCGTGAATGATATCAGTATAACCTTGACTATGACCCTATCTTATAGTCCTTGCCATAGTGGAATAATGCAAGGTAAGCTTGCTACCTTACAGGATAGACGAAGGGTACACAGAATTTAGTTGAGAACTCTGAAGACACAAGACCCCTTGGTAAGCCAAAATGCCAATGGGAGGACAATATGAAGATTCATTTGAAGGAGTTTGGGTGACAGATTAGGGATCGGATGGGAGTGTTTCAGGATGGATTTTAATGGCGAGCTTACGTTCTGGTGGCTATTAACATTCGAGTTCTTCAAGCCCAAAGAGCTGTTAGCTTTTTATACACGACTTAAAATAATCTTGATGAAGTGTTTAGGTTCCGATTCAACCAGAGCAACGTGGCTCTAATAGTTCTAAAACTAAACAAATTTTACAATATAAATACTCTTTTAGCCTGGATCTAACTAGATGAGGGAAACTCATTCACTTTATATATATACGTTCTTCATAAATACAGCATCGGGTCTGCTGTAGACCACATATGTTAATACTCCAATATTATAACCAAAGCCCTTATCATCACGCCCCCTCACACTGGGATTTAACGATATTTTATTTGAAAATTATTATCTCTATTTATGAAGAACGTATATTAGCGATGTAAGTGGTTAAAATGTGAACTACAATGATGCCCACCTGAACATTTAATTTGGAAGAGTTCTAGAATCAAGGTTCATTACGTATCTGATATCCACTGACGCCTACAGCTTTCAAAATGTCACGCCATGTCATCATCATGTTTTATGAGATAATATAAATCAGCCCGAGACGTGTTTAACGTCAAACATATGACAGTGTTGGGATTATGTCGCAACGGGATTCACCGGCACTGCCAACTCAGCGAGACGGTTTAAACATAAACATCATTGATTGAAAGTGGAAAGTGCCGGTGTTTGTGGGGTTAATTCTACTATATCATATAGAGAAGGTATTGTAACCTCGAACATGTTTAGCCTCTATATTATTATAGACCTTGATGTTTCATATGATTTTAAAAAAAAGGTGGGTTTTACAATTGAGGTGTCGGGGTAGAAATATAGGTTTGGATGGGATATTTTCACTATTTAAACGTCTTTAAAGTCCACAAATCTAGTCATAATAAATAAATAAAAATAATAGTTGATATTGGCTATCCTCAAAATATCCAATGACTACAAAAACGACTTTTAGTTCAAGAGGTAATGTACCAGAAATCCACGCTAAGATTTTTTTTCGAAAAGTGATGGTCATTATGTTTTACCCCAACCTCTTCAATTCTGGTTGCACCCCAAAATGAGAAAAAGTTCATTGATGACTAATTTTTAAAAATTACTATTTTTAAATGGAGTTAACTATTTTGTTCATAAGATATATCTAGTTTATTATTATTTTTTCAGAGAACCATTCATATGAGGATAGTTTACTGAAGACTGAGTTTAAAAAAAAATTGAAATTATTAGAAAATGGCTACTGGGAAGATACAAGTAAAAATACTTGAACGTAGATGGGGAGATTGGTTTAAAGTAGACCTGTAAGAGTTAAGGTGTGTTGACCAAAGAGGTGGAAAAATATAACTAGTTCAAAATAGGGATAGGTGCAATTAACTTTTGAGTTTTTTGAGTTCCTAATGACATCGAGTAAGTTAGTAGACATGACTAACTATAACAATATTTGTTAAAAATTGATGACTATACGGGGGTATTTTACATGACAAATAACTAAAATCTGTTCCTATGTCTGTTTAGTATTTTCTGTTACTGAAAAAAAATAAAATTTACGTTCAACCAATTTTCAGGTTAGGTCATGTGAGTTCTACTCACTAGGAGATGCTTATGACAGCAAAATTTGCTAACACGACATTCATTTGACTATCAATTTTAAATAAATGATACGATACAATCGCACTAACTTTCTCATATGGTATATTATAGCTTGACGATAATGTACAAAGGACATAACCCAAATGGGTAGTAAAAATTAGTGCCAAAATAATGTTATAAAACAGGGTTTCAGTAAATTACCGTTAAGTAAGTTTTACTCATAAAACAAACACACCACAATAAACAACACAATAAAAACTCTTGATTTATAAACTTTTAGCTAAATTTCTCAAATATTTTTTAAGAAATCTCAATATATAATTATTTGTAAATTACCATACAATTATTTTTAAATTGTAAAAATAAAAACGTATTCCTATTTACCATGAAAAACTATTCCCAGATAATCATTTTCCAATAAACCTTTAGGGTCAATTTTAAAAACATGTCTTATTTTCTAAAATTTGTCTTAAGTAAACCACCAGTGAAATAATTTATTTTAGAAAAATAAAGAAAAGTTAAAAATTATTAAGTAAAATATTCCCCCGATACCAATTTTGAACAAAATTAGTATGGATATTTTCAAAAGTATCAAAAATTTACAAAAAACAATCTTAAGTTATCTACTATAGAGTAAAAAACACATATTATTATTTATTATTTAAAATAATTAACAGACACACATTTTGAACCAAACCACTAAACTTTTTTTTAATATTCAAATTTAAAAATAAAACGTCATAAGTAAGATTCCCCTGAAGGAATTTATTTTAAACAAAATAGGTAAACCATTTTATAAAAAAACAACTAAAAAAGTCACCACTATGCCACCATTAAACAAATGTCTACTCCATAAACAAGTATTAAGTGCTCTTTGTCAGACCAAACACGACCAATATACCCATTTGTAACCAAAATTAATTCGTCTTTTGTAAGAACTCTTATTCAAATTCTTACTCAAAAACAACATAGCAATTTGCCATGACAAATACTTTTAAGATACCCATTTGGAACCAAATCGTTAGCACCATTTAAAAATATTTCAACATTTAGAAAAATTGGTCATCAGTTAACTACCCATAAATAAGTTTTTACCCCAAACTAAAGTATACGGTTTATATTTGTCGTAACACAAAATTCCCAGATATAAATTTTAAGCAAAAACGTTAGAGACATTTCTTAAATATTTTGAATTTTAAAAATTTACCATCAGTAAACTACCCTTCAACGAATTTTTGCCCAAAAAATAATGATACAATGCTGTTGGTATGTAAAACAAATCTTTTATATGCATTTTAACTAAAATCGCTAGAGCCGTTTTCCAAAAATGTTTGAATTAAATAAACCACTCATCAGTAGACTACCCTTGATTTAAGAACTTGGGTCAAATAAAAAAAGCCCTAAGTATAGCATTATAAAATTTAAATATCAAGTTTGAAAAAAATCCATGAAAACGTTTTGGATCCGTGGCCAGGGAGTGACAGACATGGGGACAGAGAGAATGGTAAAATCCACTTTTTTGGGTGCGAGGTCACATAAAACGTTTAAGACTCATCCTAAAATGGAGAGTGATTTTTTTCGCGATTACACTACCTATTATTGATATGAAAAAGTATAAATTCAAGAAAATTAATGATATATTTATATGTTATCACTGTTATTATTATTATTATTATTAATTATTATTATTAATCTTACTACCCGTTCGGGTTATGCGCACTTACGCTAATGTGTAATGGTAGGGTGATTGTGAGATGAAATGGAAGACCTACAGTTTAACGTGGAATCCGAACCACGGTGGAGGCCTGGCATTCCCCACATTCACAAGATGTCTTGTCAGAGGTGAAGGAGGGGTTTGGTAATCAGATAAATCTGTGCCGGGATCGAGGATTGAACCCCGGTCGCCAGCATAGAAGTCTGACACCTTACCCCTAGACCGCCAGGTCACCCGTTATCACTGTTGACAGCAAATTATTATACTCGTAAATTGGAAAAATGAAACTTGGATAGAGAATCAAATCTAATACTTGATACGGCTTCATCCGTAGCTAAAATGCCGTCTGCATTTTTAAGCATCGATAGTCATGCACATTAAATGTACGAGTGTTTGCTTGCATACAATAAAATTATTATGTGTAAATGTTCTAAACCTATCAATTAAATTATAACTTAAATTTATAGATAGGTGGAAAATCCTCTCAGTGGCCATTTTAAGGGAAAAGTTTGTGGTGGGGGGTATGGGCTAAGCCCTCTCTAATATAAATTTGAGCTCCTTCACCCCCCAGAAAGGATTAGTCTTGGCGTATATGACCAGGCTTATGATTTTTAAAACTTGTAGTTTAAAAAATAATAATAGACAAGCCTTCATTTTGGTTTTATAGAAGCGCAGAGGCCTCAATAAACACCAAAGTTGTTTTATATTTCGAACTTTCTCTCCTTAATCAAGCCTTGAAAGAATAAGGCCATCACTACTTCTTGGTGACTACAGCAGCCCCATGAATTCTTTGGTGCTGACAGCTTAAAAAAGTTACCATACCAAATTACGTATCCCTACGCGGAACAAGATGATCTGCAAAGACATATGTTTAGCAGCTGTCACTTTTGACAGTCAAAAATTAGGTATATATCTAAATGTTGACTGTCAGAAGTCAGCTGTGAGCTGTCAGTCAGCACCAAAGAAGCCATGAGACTACTGTATATTGCCAGAAATACAGAAAAGAGGGTAATATTTCAGACAAGCGTTTAAAGATTGTCAAGCTACTACATTATAATGTGTGTTATTTAAAAGAATAATATATTTGTGATAAAAAGAATAACAAAATTTTAAAATTATATTTATTGACACCTCAACAGCGCTACTCACAAGCGTCGGTGGCACTACTAAATTTTTGAAGTGCGTAGGTAAGCCCTTCATAACTATGCACGTTTAAAATCCTACTTAGGCTAGATATTTCTATGAGTATAATTCAATCTTAAAGTGAACATGGACGTGGGAAAAGATCTACTTTTAGGGATGTTGCTCACACAGAGGAACAATATAAGTAGAAAAAAGAAGAAGACTCTGGGTTCCCTCATTGCTTTGGAAATACCGAATCTGGAGCTGTTTCATAACCTATTTGGTGATATAGAAAACGATTAATAATGTTTTTTTCTTCATATTTTCGCATGTCTGAGAAATTATTTCAAGAGCTTCTAGCTGAAATAAGCAATGCAATTCGAAAAAAAGACTGACTCTGACACTAAGGTGTACTAAAAGTTGAACATTTTTTAAATTTCATATTATTCGTTGTATGCATATTATATTATATTTTAAACTAAGGGCCTAACATACATTCGAATTAGTTTATTATTTAGTATAAATTCAAAATGCCTTTTAAGTTTCCCCCCAGCAATTCCTTATCCAAAGTTATTCTCAAAATGTTCAACAACAAAAATGGTGATAACACAAACAACCTCGTTCACTTTCAAGTTGAGACTGGTGGTTATTGGATAGGGATTTGGTGCCCAACGGACGCGCGTTAGTAGCGCTTCCGTCGCACCAAGCACGCGCCCCTTAATTAGCGGCATAGCTGCAGCCCCGTGTGGAACCTATTATTTAATTTCTGGTATCTTGACGAGTAGCACCACTTTTGAGCCGTCACCAACAACGAAGCCAACTACTCAGACCGGAGAAAGCGCTACTGTTTTGTGGCTGTGTGTGAAACCACCTAATTATCTCCAGCATTTGCAAGCGGAAGCGCTTCAAAGCGTCTGAAGGGGCTCTAAACAAACAAGATGGCGATATTTTTTTTTATCCCCACGTTTTATTACCCATTCGGGTTGCCCATGTACTAATTACACTAATGGGCTAGGGATTAGGAGGACTTTATTTAGAGGAAATGCGCCTACCTTTACGTGGAGGGATAGTGGAAAACCATTCAGGATAACCACCCTCAGTGTACCCTACTTGGATCGAGCCCTGATCTCCCCGTTTTCAGCAGTCTAGTCCAACACGAGAGTAGCGTTAGACCACGCGGCCACCGGAGAGGTTGAATGACGATATTCCCGTCACGACAATTGGAGGGAAAGAGGGCCGCCAAGCACGTACACCCACGAAGGCAGATCGAGCACAAAAATATTAAATAAAGACGAGCACACGTGTGACGACGGAAACAACGCAGTGCTTGTCATTGGGCCCTTTCTATTTTTAGATCGAGAGAGAGGTTCGCTTACTTGGAACATGTAATATCTTGCTTGAACTTCCTTAGTTCTAAACCGGTGTCTCGCGTTCCGAAAGGAATTGGGTCTACGTGATATTGTCTTAGTATAGGTTCTGGAAAATAACTTTTAGTTTACTTTAAATATGACGGGAATGTTAATAGATGGCGTGAGATACTTTGATATAGTAATACGTTAAATCAAACAATATACAGCTGTCACCTTTGACAGAAAAATTACTATGCCGGTAAAATAATAACAAAAAGTAGTCATTGTTAGATTTTGTCAATGTTGAGAGCAAATATTTATTTTTAATTTCTAAAATAGCTAAATTATTTTAATCACAATAATATTAGACCTTGATGTTATAATCTTATGTGTCATCGATATATATATAAATGGGGTTTACAATTCTGTTGGTTTGTCTGTATATCTGTACCTCGGGCTAGAGCCGAAATGATTTGACGAATTTCCCTCAAACTTGTCTATTATTAAAATGTGATATATTCTATGGCCGTCTTAACCACATTGTAAGCCCCTTGGAAAAGCAATGCACCGGGTTCCCTACCCATCCACAGGAATAAAAAATGTAAACGGTAGAAAAAATTTAACATATAGATTTATAATTTATCGATAGGCCTACTTTTAACAAAAGTTTTGTTACAAAATAAATATTTAAACAAAAAACATGCTGTATGTAAATAAAGGATTACTCCAACACAGCCTTTAACACTAAGCCTTAAAAACACACAATCGTGGGGCCCTTGGGTCATCCCTAGTGTGTCCATGCTTAAAGACGGTACTGACATACCTAAAGGCGAATTCATGATTTTAAATCTAGCTATAAAATTAAGGTCAGCTTACGGAAGTTTTTCAAACCCTAACATACCACACGAGCAAGTATGACCGATTGTGTCGTCGTAGCAATTATTTATATTTTCTTAATCTACCCTCGAACTACGATTACACCATGCACCCACAGCCATTATCAAACAATCAGAAACGAGAAGGGTTGGCCACATGGTTAAGTGTATGTGAACCTGTCCCTCATACTGAAGCAGATTGGGGTTCAAATAGATGTAGAGTGGTTTTGGATGGTAGCGGTTATCTCATTCTTTCTCCGAATAAATAATTTTACCGGTGCAATTCGTTTAAATACTTCTTCTAAGCTTGTAATTATTAGAGTAAGCCCTAATTGACCTATATTCTCAAGTTGAACTTGTTTAAAAAATAAAATTATACTATGATAACTTCACCGCCTTTTAAATTCACGGGCCCGGGATTGATCCCCAGCATGTCATAAAAATATATCATTGGTGAAATTGGGATTTTAGTTTCACAGTGGTGAATTAACGGCTGGGGAACTGGTTGTTGTTTTAGTTATAGGATTAAGTTAGTTTGTAGGTCATGTATTAAATCTGTTCGTATAGGTCATTAAATTACCTTCTTTTATCTAGCACCACGTTTTATTACCCATTCGGTTTATAAGCCTATATACTAATTACTCTAATGTATTAGGGATAAGGAAGGTTAAATTTTAGAGGAAGTGTACTCACATTTTCTTGGAGGGAAATTGGAAAACCATTTAGAAAAAACCCATCAGAGCCCCAATCTCTCTATAATCGGCAGTATAGCCTATTGAGAGAGTGATGCCTTAGACTATGTGGCCACCGAAGCAGATCCTATAAGACAGGGTCATACTGTGATCTATTAAGCTAAGACTAGCATATTCCAGGGTAAACAGAGTGTAGTCCTACTTTTTACTTTGGAATAGTGAGGAAAGTTTATTTGAAAAAAGACTCCTTACACGAGAATCAATTCAGTGATCTACTACTAAGATACCCAGGATTTGTCCCGTGTTCAGGGTCACTCATAATAAGCAACGATTATTTCATCAAATTGAATTTTAACTTAGTGAAGTAAATTGATGGTTTTTTTTAGCACAGTGTCTTGTTATCTGTTCAGGTCATACGATTATGTACTAACTACGTTAATGTGTCAGGTGCTTGAATTTATAGGAAATATACCTGCATTTTCATGGAGAGAGTGAAACACCATTTAAGGAAAAAACACCCTCAGTACACCCTGAGAACCCCGATTTCCCCGTCACCGGAAGTTCAGTCTATTTCCTAAATGCCACCTTAGGTTATTCTACCACCGAAGTAGAGGATGCTTAGTTCTGTCAATTATATCTCCCCCTCTCTCCTCTCAGGATGATGATGAACGTGAAGCTGTTCGTGGTGATGGGGGTGACGTGGGCCATCGAGGTGATATCCTCCGTAGTGGAGCTGCCTCAGGAGATCTGGTACCTGGCGGACGCAGCCAACGCATTGCAAGGTGTCCTCATCTTCTGCATCTTCGTGCTGAAGAGGAAGGTGTTGCACAAGCTGGGTCGCCAGCTCGGCGTTAAGCTCTGTCTGAAGACGACGGCGACCCCTGGGGGGAGCACCACCACCAACGACAGACTCAACACCGTGTGCTACGACCCTTACAGGATCAGGAAGAGTTCCAGCAACTCGACGCTATATACAGCGTCAACGACATTCACCGGCACGTCCACAAGATCGACGCCTGGGTGAACAGGACCAGTTTTCAGGAAAATAAGTCCCCGGTTGGTAGTGAGATATATCTTGATTTTGTTTACGAATTAATATTTGGAGCACCTTTTAGAAAATACGAACATTTTTAAAAATTTAACACTCAATTTGGTGGCCGCATGGTCTAAAGTGTCATTCTGGCAATATACTACAGACAATTATGAGTATATCAGGGTTCAAATCTCCCTCGGGTGTTGTGAAGGTGGTTTTTACCCCACTCTCCCTAACGCAAATGCAGACACATTTGCTATAAATTCAATCTTTCCCATCCCTAACACAGTGTAACATACATACCCGTATAGCCCGAACACGGGTCGTAAATCGCGGTGTTAAAAAAAAGGTTTTTTGTTGGCATATGCCCATTAGTAAGACAATTTGAGTGTAGTTGCGTTCAGGCTACTTCCTCGAAAGGCGGTAATATTTAATTGGGGGAAGTTACTGGGGCTTTGACGTGGGCGAGTGTGTTCATACTTTGGCCAACCAACTTTTGTTGAAAATCGGTGGGGTTGAAATATATTTTGTCACGTGGTTCTAATAGTTCGCTGTGAGATCCTGGGTGCTGATGACCCCTACGGCACTTAGCACTTGTAAAATAAATTAATTCATTACGAGTACGTAGGACACTGACGTCCAGTCAATTTTGATGACCGATTACATGAGAGAATTACTTTGATTCGATATACTTTACCAGGCCCCGATTTAAGAGAGGGCTATAGGTGCTAACGCCCTAGGGCCTTCATAATTCTCCCTTGCCTCCATGGACTGTAGCCTTGGTAATACCTTAAAAAAATTATAACTTACTATACACAGTTTTATTTTCAGAAAACCTTTTTAACAACTTTAATTTATTGTGACAAAAGCTGTTACTTATTTAAATTATACCCTTAACATTGAGCTTTATTAGTTATGCAAATAAAAAAAACACACATCTAAACGCTGAAAAGAAACACATTTGTTTAATAGCGGGGACTCTACAGTTATAAGTTCTGCCCTGTACTTTACCTTTACCGTGTATCAATATAATTTATGTTGTATAGCGGTCAGAACCCCTGGCTACTGATCTGGAGGTCCCGGGTTCAATTCAAGGAAGCACCATAGACATTTCTTCCGAAAGAGGAACTGTTCTTATAGTCACCGTGTTCCCGTTATTAGGCTTAAGTTAGGTTTAATATTTCAATAGTTCCACACCTTCATAATCACCATCATCACTTCATCTCATCACGGGTATGACGTGTAGACAACCCCCAAGGTATAACATGGAAAAAGTTGTGTTCCCACAATGCGACTAAAAGTATACATATAGGGCGACCAAACAAGATACTGCCATCTCAGCTCAAACTTTGCCATACGCTAAAATATTTTTAAAAATCCACCGAGTAATTATAACAATATACAGGTACAATTTAAGCTAACCCTGCTTACACTGGCGACACTCCATGACACGACACTGCATTAAGCATTGCTATTCTATGTACGGATTCGTGCATTAAATAACTTACAAACTACACTTTTACATTATTAAAAAAGTATAGTTACTTCTAAACTTAGCTATAGGTGCTTAAAGGAAGAAAACAAAAGAATAATTGTAAAAAAACAAAACATTTGTAATTATAAAATGTCTACTGTAATGTTTATTTGAACACATTAAATTATTAAATCTATTTACATGAATCAAAAAATTATTTTTTTAATATCATGTTAAAATTAGTATAGGCCAAGTGTTTATCTTATATTTTTTTTATACAAACAAGCATTTTTACAACTAAAATTTCATTTAGTATTTCATTTAAGCTTAACCACTGATTAAATAGGGAACATTCCCTTTATACTTTTATTTATCAATGAAAGTGAATGAGGGAATAAGATAGATTGATTGAAAGAGTAAGAGGTAGAGGAACAGGATGGTAGACAAAGAAATAGGAAAGGTGGAAGGACAAAGGAAATTGGAGGTCTTATCAAAACCGAGACCCTATAGAATGCTAGAAGTGGGAAATGATTGTATGATTTAAAGTTTGGTGAAAATATACTTACAAACAAGTAATATTGTTTAGCTTATACATATATACACACATACACTAAACATACATCTATATCTATTTACAGCTAAAAGAAAACCCCTTTTATAGATTCACAACCCTTTTTATCTCTAACATAAATGAATTTTGGGTAAAGCTAATTCCATATTTATTATTAAAATAATGTAATTATAACTCTTGAAAGGTGAATGTACTATTCAGATGAACGTATTATTTAGCAATGGCCCTCATATTATTTTATTATTACTTTTAAGTCTAAAGAAGTTTTAAATTAATATTAAAATAACCAATTAAAAAGTATATAAGATGGTTGAATTGTGATAATTTATATTATGCTACAAGCAAAAAGTGCCCATTGATTTTCTTACAAATATACATCTTTAGAATCTTTTAGAAAATACATATTTTTGTGGTCGACACTTAAAACATTTTAAAGTTCTTTTATTTTTAAGTTATTGATAATTCCTTTAACGTGACAAGAGGTGGATCACATAACTTGACGTTAAAGTAGATCTAGTAACTGTTAATTTAGTTTGTGCAAATAGGTTAAATAACCAACGTTAATTTACTAGACTCATGGCAGAAAATATCATTTTATCGAGTCTATTTTTTTGTTCTACATAAGATATTTTAAACCAATAGATTAGCTTCATATTCAATTAGAATATGTTGATTTAGTTATTCGTTTTGTTTGTTCATACAAACTACCAAATCACGTGGAACAGTGTCAAATAGGGCAGTTTCACTCTCAGTTATATCTCACTTTATGTCAATAAAATATGAACTGCATTCCTTACAACTATGTTATGTTCTATGACTAGTTAATCGAAGAAAAGGTACAAGTTTCTATGGCGGAACACTATTTCACCGCTTCCAAGAAGTGGTACACGCATTTGGTAACTCCTGATTTAAATTGAGTTTCGACCACATTTGCTACCACCAGCATTTCGATTGTTTGTTTGTTTAATATTTTTATTTCACTCTAAATTGGGCAGTTATTTATAAAATATGCAAAATTAGTACTTTAAGGACATTCTATTATATATTAAATTAAACATATTTGAAACACATAATTTTTAAATATTTTAAATTCTACGACGTTTCACAATAGTAACTTAGGAATCTCAAATACGCTCACAAAATGAATCCTGCTTCTCTGGGAAGCATTGACGTTAAGGATCACAGATAACAGGGAATAATAAAAACATCACTGGAGGTCGGAGTTCAATCACCAAATGGACTCGCTGTACGAATCATTCCCATTACAAATTGGTTTTCCCATTATTTTTCAAGCCAATAAAGATTTAATTCCTGAAAACATATTCTCCTTAACCGGTTTTATTAGATTATCTAGTTTAAGTGGCTATTATATTAGCCATCCCACTGGCCCTACGAATGAAAAAGTGACTCGGGGTCCACCCAGTGGGGCAGTATGGCCCAACGGCGTCAGTCCCACTGAAAGGCACTAAACTCCGGGCGACGTGACGTCTTATCACGTCTGGGGTAGACCTACCACCACCAGGGAGAATTTTCCCTGGTGGGATGTTCTTTATAGAATTCATCCAAAGTTTGCGATGTGGTCTGCCCGGGAGGTTAGGAAGCGACCCCCTCCCCATCCTCCTCCTCATCAATGATGGTGATGTCCCTGAGTGAGGGTCGTGCACTGCGGCGCCAACCCTCCACGATGGGCGGCGACAGTGTCTTCTTGAGCAGACGGCTGCCGGACAGGGATATGAGTATGGCTCCAGTGGGGGCGGTCAGGAGGATGGAAAGCACACACATCATCAGCACCATCTCCGCATACCCCTTCTGTTCGTCCGAGCCGCTCCTGACAGAGTTCAGGGCCACGGGACCAAGAGCAGCCTGACAGACACACGTACAGTCAGAGGTATAACATTCTGAGACAAAGAGCAGCCTGACAGACACACGTACAGTCAGAGGTATAACATTCT
>CABFOW010007808.1:9743-21660 GCA_902141385.1 Timema californicum | reverse complement strand
TTTAAATATATATATATATTCCTATGTTGGCCTGGTGATTGCCTATAACAATTTGTTGACCTGGTAAAGTTAGGCACACGTAATCTAAATGTGGATTTACAACACTAGTCGAAAGCAGGCCAATGTAACTTTGGCCTGAAGCGTTGCTTTGTTTAAATATGCACTGCGTGAGTGTTTTAACACTGCGTCCTGGCCACACGCATTTTAATTACGTTAATGAAATAGTGATGAATATAAAATGAAGAAATTTATCCAATTTTGCTTAAAGAGTGAGTAGAAAATAATTTTGGGTAAATCGCCATCAGTACACCCGGCCTTTATTCGAACTCCGACCTCTACGTCACTGATAAGCAAGTTGAGCTTGACGTCTAGTCCGCATGACTACTAATGCAGATGCTGCCTTAGTTAACGAAGATGCTGCCTTAGTTAACGAAGAGGTTTTTGGCCCATTTTATTTACATGTCTCACATGCAATAATTGGCCCTTATATATATATATATTATTTTTTTCTGAAGCTTTGGTAATCTCTAAAATAAAATATAATTGAGTATAAATTTAGCGGCACACTCATGAAAGGGCAATTGCATTTTTGTTGGCATACTTTATTGCGTAATTAATTCCTTCCGATCTTCTAAATTTTCTAAAACATGTTTATATTTTACCAAGTTGGCATATTGAAAAATTGAGGGAGGGAAAAAAACGTTATTTGTTTGATGTTCTCAATTAATTTTTTTCCTAGTTTTGTGGAATATATGGTAGGAATATTTTGAACGGAAGAGGGAATATAAAATACCAACCCGAGTGCACCGCCATTGATAGGGTGATGAATAGATCATGCATTTTTCAATCTCATTTTGTGTGTGTGTTTGTTTAAAGTTAACTACGTAAATATCAAGCATACAGACTATTGGGGAATGAATAGCTTAATCTAATAATAATGTTTGCGTCTTTATACCTCAAGTAGTACGCACTAGAGAACAAAAATATCAACTGCTGGATTGCTCATGAATAAAACAATTTTGTTTTATCCAGTTTATATTTACGAAGGGAAAATTGGGCAAGACTTATTACTGTGATGAATAGATTGAGACCTGTAAGGTTGGCTTCATCGATAGTGAGCCGGACTGACTAGAGAAGCTGACGCTCGACCCTGAATAAATGCGCTGGGTGAGATATTTTCCCAAAAGGGGCTTTCCACTCTTTCCAAATGAATTTTAGTGCAGTTTATTCAATATTTCTTTAAACTAGATTTTTTATGTAGGTTCGATGGTTTAAATCATAACTTATTATGTTGAGATATTTAAGGTGAACCTTATAAATAATAATTACTATACTAGCACACGTATTACAAACTAGCTTAATCAAATCATTATTGGCAGGCACGTGGTCAAGCTAATTTAATTTAGCTTATTAGCGTCGACGGGAAAATAGGGTAACTGAAGGAATATTTTGCCTGAATGTTTTCTCTTCCAAACAAATGCGGGCACATTTCCTTTAAAATTATACCTTTCTCATTTTTATCCCATTGGCGTAATTAAAGTGAACATGGCCCGTATTGGTAGTAAGACGCGATGTGGTAAAAAACACTAGTTTTTTTTTACACCGCATCTCACTGATCAAATGAACAAACTACGCTAATGTGTTAAGTTTGAGAACAGATTAATTTAGAGGAAGTGTACCCGTGTTTGCATGGAGGGAGAGTGGAAAATCATTTATAAAATATTTCCTCAGTACACCCAACCAGGATTTTAACCCCGATATTACAGACGTCACTTTAGTTTATTACGAGAGTGGTGCATAGATCATTTGACAACCGAAGCAGGCTAATCTAGGCCATTACAGGACGTTTAATAATACACAATCAGGTCTAGCGCTTTATATTTATGAATTAGCTAACAGGCCGAACACATATATAAAGAGTAAACATCTTCGTCAGCCCACAATTAATAAAACTAGAGTTCCGTGACTTGTAATAGATCACTTTAACTATTTAGTCAAAGATAAAAGTATGTAATGGTAACTAATTGAAAACTTGATAATTGTATGTAATAAATTATTTTCTTTGAAAAAAACAACAACATATGTTTGTGCTTTATAGCTCTCAAATAAGTAATGTGGCTGAAAATTAAAAAAAATTAAGCTGAGCATTGTCCGTGTTACAAAATTTTCCCGAAATCCGTAAACTAATGTTGTTGAACGTGAAACACATTCATAGATCGCTTGATGAAGTTAAACTTTATCCTATTAATAGCAAACAAATTAGAAAATCTGTATGGGTTTTCAAAAATGATAGGTCTGATATTTAGCAAAAAATATCAATTTTATTGGGGATTAGGCCTGCTTAGAGGGAACATAGGGAATTGATTTAATCTTATCTCGAAATAATGATGTTCCTTAACTTTACAGAACTTTTTAAACTTATTATTTTGTTCATCAGTAGACCTACACGCTATTATTGATCAATGACTTAAGATAAACTTACTAAAATATTATTTTTATTTTTTATTGTAATCACCGCGTCTTACTACTACTTGTCCCGTTAATACGCACATATGAAAATTACTCTAATGGAGTAGGGATTAGGAAGCATTTTAGAGGTAATATACCCGGATCTGGGTGGAAGTATAGTGGGAAATTGTTTAGAAAAAAAACCACCCTCAAAGGACTCGACTGGGATTCTAACCCTGATCCCTCCGTATTCATCAGGACAGTCTGACATGAGAGTGATGCCTCAAACCATTCGGCCACTGAAGCGGGTGAAATAACACTAGGAGGATGAATAGTAGCCCGCTTTGGTGGCTGCATGGTCTAGGGTGCTACTCTCGTAATAGCCAATACTACCGATGATGGGGAAACCGGGGATCAATCCCTGTTGGGTGTACTGAGGGTGGTTTTGTATTCTCCCACCACGTGAATACGGGTAAGCTTAATCTAAATTCAACCTTCTTAATTCCTAACACATTAATGTAACTAGTACACAGGCATATAACCCGAACGGGTTGTAAGACTTGTACTCAGAAAAAAAATGAAGAAACTAAACTGGCGTTCGCTTGAACTAAGAATGGTAAAATGCACTGCCCTTTATTTATTACATGGTTATCTACATAGGAGCACTTTATTGGACTAAACTATAAAATAGGGATAAGTATGTGATATTTTAAAGAAAAAGTACCCACATTAGCGTGGAGAAGGGACGAGAAAACCACAAGGATACGTCCCGTGTGGAAAACCTCTCCCTATCCACCCTGTCAAAATTCAAACCACGACTTTCTCATCACCGACAATCCCATTATATTGCAAGCTTGACCCCATAAACCTTGCGACCATCTGCTTGTATTATGAAAGCCGTTAAAAATAAAATGTAATTTCAATTATTATAAATATTTGGTCAGATAAAACATGTTCATGCAATATCTTTAATCAAAATATGTTAATTGATGTCAATCTCAGTGTAATTCGTTTTGATGACGCTCAAATAGTTAATTGATTGTTTTAAATGGTTTATTTTACAGTAAAAAACATTGCTTGGAAACCACATCTCTTAAATACTTGTTGCGTTACTTTTACTGCTTAGCTTTTAGCGTGTTGGCGTATGCCATGGCGGTCTTCTAATCATCCCCTGCAGCTAAGGGTTGGGCAGGGTTGACTCATGTTCCATCCTCAGATCCCCAAGGAGAGAGGGGGTGACTCACATGGAATATCAATTAATGCGGACCGCTGGGCCCCAGCGGAATGACAATCGTGGCGCCAACTTAAAGATTACTAGCCCCCTTCCCCTCCACCCTCTCCCTTATATCCTCCTTTATCAGATTACTACCGCCCTTCCTCCGCCCGCCCAGCTCGACATAACAAGTAAACTGGGTTAAAAGAGCACGTGGGAAATAAGTTTACGACTGAAGAGGGTCTCAGTGATACATTTCAGATTTTACTACTGTATCTGGAGATGTTCCGTTCTATAAACCATTAGGTTCAGTTTCTCGTGTTTCCTTTTTAGTATTTCGCTGAGTGCTGCCTTCCATGTATAATTTGTAACATATAACCTGGCCATAAATCATTATGTCCACGTCAGAACTTTATGTGGTTATTATAGGAAGCACCTCCTCCCCTGCCCTACGCAACTTTGGGGGTACTTGGACCAAACTTCAGGGCTGGACTCTAAGTCGGGTGTACTGATAGTAGATTTTCCTAAATGGTTTCTCCCTCTCCTTACAAGTAAATGCGACTACATTCCCTCTAAATTATAAATTCCTAATTTTCACCCCTTTGGTGTATTTAAAAGCTGATAGCTCGGATGGGTGGTAAGACGGGGTGCAAATACATAAAAGGACACATCACTAGCTTCTTTGATTTTAAATGAGCAATGGCCCCTACACAATTTGCTCACTTGTTTAGGTAGATAAGTTTAATTATTTGAAAATTAGGAAATTACAATAACCCTCCTATGTGATCTGACTCCTTCAGTTGGTAACGCGTCTGCTTTGAGTTGAGGGTTTAGATTTCGATTACCGGTACTACCGAACAACATCATTATTGAGATTGTGATTTATTATTTCACTATAGTTAATTGGCGCCCTTGTTTGTTGATCTATTCTATAGTTAAGTTAGTTTGTAAGTCATGTGATGATATCATCTGGTTAAGAAAGTGGTCGTTAATTACCGCTGATAAAAATATTATACATAAGTTATCAAAAAAGTGTATGGTTAACAAAATTAAATAGGTCATGACTCAAAATATTATTACATAGGTTTATCGTCCGAAAAAAATTATTTATCGTCAATGATTTGTCTCTATTTCGACCCAAAATTTCCTCTAGCATATTATTTATCTAAACTACTTCTTCAAGAATTAGTATTTATAATTTATCTACTGCTATGAATATGAACAGATAGACAGAAATTAAGACTGCTCCGCCTTAAGTTAAAACAAACAAGGTCTCTAGTGCGAACCTAATGGTTTTGATTTTCAATGTTCAAAATATGAATTCAAAATTATAATTTACACAAAAATAAGTTTTTTTTTGTCTAATCTTTGTCATACGCAAATACTTGCAGTAGGATTTTGGTAAGAGAAACGTTTAAAGTACATTTTTTTTGCGGTTAACATTGATGAAATTTCACTTTATTTTTAGTATTATCTTTTAGGTATTGATATTAATCATGACCAGGGCCCGGATTTTGATGATCATAACATAATCAAAAAATTATCTATAAAATGAAATTCTAACAAATGACCTCAATTTGTCCAAAAATGACCTAAAAATATTAACAAAACCTAATAATGAATGCACACAACTAAATAAAATACACACTTTGCAAATGTAGACTAAAAATATCCACGCGATGAAAAGCCTTCAGCAACTAAACTCTTGCTTTCTGTTTAGTATAATATTGATTTATAAATATCTACTTCATCAATAATAGCTATCCTCAACACAGCCCCTTCTATCTTAAGTGCAGGTTCTAACCAGGAATGTGTATTTTGTAAACATACAAGAAAAGAGGATACAAAGTTAATTGACTACATTAAATAGTCTCATTATAACGACTGTGTGTTTGAAAAAATTATCATTTATAAAATATTGATATTATGGTTTTTAAAAAGATACTTATTCAACATGAATGCTTTGAAATACTCAAAAATATCTTCAAATGACTCAAAGATATTTAAAACTGACTCAAAAATTATGCATATTAAAAGAATATGATTCAAAATTCAAAATTGACAAAATGTCCGTACAATTACTTATAAAATTTACATTTTTACAAAAGGATCATGAACAAAGTTTATGTGCTTATGAGCATTTTATGTAACAAAAAAAATGACGTCATCAAAATCGGGCTCTGGTTATGACTTATGAAACAACTGCAGATGACTTTATTTATAAATATATTTAAACAATTTAGTAACTTTTGTGAATGTAGACAAAGAATATTTCTATCAGAATTGGATTGTCCCTTTCGTTTATCCTGAATGATAGGTAACACTATGGTGCAGCTTATAAGATAGGGGCTATAGGGTAGTCCTTATAGGAGACTGCTTGATACCTTTAAACGTAACCTTTAATTTGACACGTACAGAGATTTCCATAAACATTTGGCTCTTACCCGCCTCGGTGGCGTAGTTTATGCGCTGAAATACTCAAAAATATCTTAAAATGACTCAAAGATATCTAAAACTGACTCAAAAATTATGCATATCAAAAGAATATGACTCCAAATTCAAACGTGACAAAATGTCCGTACAATTACTTAAAAAATTTACATTTTTACAAAAGGATCATGAACAAAGTGTATGTGCTTATGAGCATTTTATGTAACAAAAAAAAGACATCAAAATCGGGCTCTGGTTATGACTTATGAAACAACTGCAGATGACTTTACCTATAAATATATTTAAACAATTTAGTAACTTTTGTGAATGTAGTAGACAAAGAATATTTCTATTAGAATTGGATTGTCCCTTTCGTTTATCCTGGATGATAGGTAACACTGTGGTGCAGCTTATAAGATAGTGGCCATAGTGTAGTCCCTATAGGAGACTGCTTGTTACCTTTAAACGTAACCTTTAATTTGACACGTACAGAGATTTCCATAAACATTTGGCTCTTACCCGCCTCGGTGGCGTAGTTGGCTAACGCGCTTGTCGTGTTGAGCTCGACTGCCAAGGACGGGGAGATCGAGGTTCGAACCTCGGTCGGGTGAACTAGGGGTGGTTTTACCTAAATGGTTTTCCACTACCCCTCCACGAAAATGCGGGCTCACTTCCTCTAATTCAACGGTGACCTGGTGGTCTAGGGGTAATGTGTCAGACTTCTATGCTGGCGGCCGGGGTTCTATCCTTGGTCCCGGCAAAGATTTATCTGATTACTAAACCCTTCCTTCACCTCTGACAAGACATCTTGTGAATGTGAGGAATGCCAGGCCTCCACTGTGGTTCGGATTCCACGTTAAACTGTAGGTCCTCCATTTCATCTCACAATCACCCTACCACTACACATTAGCGTAAGTGCGTATAGCCCGAACGGGTAGTAAGACGCGGTGCTAATAGTAATCTAATTCAACCTTTCCAATTCCTAATCCATTAGCGTAATTAGTACTTAAAGCGTATAGCCTGAACAGGTAGTAAGACGCGGTGCTAAATAATAAAAATAAAATTTGGCTCGCGTTTAAATTATCCACGAAAACTTATTTATTTTAACTCGGCTTCCTTAGGATCTACCTGAGTAAACAGGTAGTGACTAGAAAACGGTAAGTAACGGCTGACACCCTATACCCGCAAATGTTAGCACTATCATGGTTAACAGCGGTGGCCGCTCAGTCGGTATAGATCGATCATGAGCTCACGACATGGATGGAGCTTTCTTTATATTTAAAATGATACTAGCTACCCATCACACCCGCTTCAGTGGTTGCGTGGTCTAACACAACGCTGTTGCAGTAGACTGGACTGTCGATGACGGGGAGATCAAGGTTTTGATTAAATAATTGATTTGGATAAGGATTCATATCATGATACGGATATAATCACTTTTTGTTCGCATCCGTGTTTTAGTTGACTAATTTCAACAAAAAACGTTTATTGTAACATAACTATAATAATTACATATATTGTCTCGCGGACTTTTTTGTTCACATTAGTGAGAACGTTCAATATGTATAGTATTTTTCATGTAATACCAATAGTTTTTGCAGCGCACGTGGAGAAAGCATATTTTTAGGCAATTTTGTATACCTTGTGTAAAATTATAGACATTTTAATGAGAAATAAAGTAAATTTTCAAAATAAAATATAGCCTATGCTACTCGCTGATAATGTAGCTTTATATTGGTGAAAGAATTTTTAAAATAGGTCCAGTAGTTTTTGAGTTTATCCATTACAAAAAAAAATCAAATCTTTCCTCTTTATAATATTAGTGTAGATTTTATAAAATAACAAGTAAAGAAGCTCTGTCTGTATATGTGCAACTAAAAGTGAGTAAAAGGCTGGGAATTGTATTTTTTACTGTGCAGTTTTAGAACGTGTCTGTCATAAGAGTGAATCTTAAAATTTTGTCTTTTTTTAAAAAAAAGTATAGTTTTATAAAATTGACAATTGCTTACCTCCAAGCAAATATAATATAGTATATGGTTTAATTATTCAGGCCTTTGAAAATGAATTTGATTCTTATGTTCTTTGGTGGACAAAGATGTTGGTTCAATTTTTTTGTAAGAATATTACTATTTCTTCATTCCGTGGGGTAAGTAACCGTGTTTATTAGTGAAATTATAATCTTTGGTGTAATGTTTCTTCAACACTGTATAAATTCACTATTTCGTTTCATAAATCTGACGAGTTTTTAGTAAATGTCTATTTTAAGATAAAAGTTGTGAGAAAGTCTGTGCGGTGCGCCGTAACATTTATCGAATAACGTTTTGATTTACTCAATTAATCTTGTAGGCTTTTCCTCACATAAATTTCATTTTCGTTTCCTTAGTAAGATTTTCAAATAGACTAATTTTCTTTACGTTTTGATTGATGACTGTAGCCTTTGCCAGTGTGGACTAACCCACGTCCCGTGACCTGTTTTCTTCTGGACTTCCAACTCAACGGTGGTTTAAATAAATAATAGAAAAATGCGTAACCCTGACCTGCATTATCAAAAATATGCTAAATTATCTCATTCGCTCTATTGATATAATAATACTCTTTTCAATCTATCGTAAAGTATATTCAACTATAATTTTAATGCGATGGTGCGGGGGAAACGCTTGATTATAATGCAACAAAATGGTGGAAGCGAAAAGTACCTGAATAATCATATTTACCGACTATCTCCATTATAATGGGCCCTCCGAGCGTACCGATATGGGTGTTGTTACACGTGTTGTTGTGATGGCGGATGGAAAAAGGGGGCGGGGGGAAAGAAAAACTTAAACACACATAATGACTGTACCGCACCTCCATTACCCCCTCTTGCTCCTAAGGCGTCTCGCATAGTGTGTGGTGCTTGTGAGAACGAACGGATTGCTAATCACGTATGCATTGAATGTCCATTGCAAACAAATAAACATTGATACTACTACGGCTACCTCGTGTGATGTTGAATAATGATTGTGTGTTGCACTACTGGTAACCTCCCTTCCTCCACCCCGCTATACATTCTACGTGCGTGTGTGTATGTGTGTATGTGAGATCATTGCATCGAGAAGCGACGTGCATGCTTGGGTATACCTGTCAAATAGCAATAATGGTACCATCACTAATTACCTTGCTGGTGATCTCAGGTGATCTAGGATGAGGGGTCTCAAACTTTTTGCACTCAGGCATCACTTGAATATTTATTTTAGTGGTTGTGCCTCATTATTAAAATATATTTCATAGACATTTTTATGATAATAACTACAATTAAAAAAAGTATCAAATGTTTGCACGGATTACAATATTTTCTTATATATTTTTTGTAAAAGTTGTTAATCATAAGATATTATTTAATCTTTAAGAGTTATCTATAAAACACTATTTTTACAATGGATTTACATTTTATAACGTGAATGCTACTTATAAAAAATATACAACGTAGTTAGATACTGTGCATATAAATATATAATGTATTTTCCTTTAGCAGAAATACTGATTGCCAAACTCTTCCTTCACCTCTGACAATACGTGTATTAATCACAGCTTGTGAATGTGTGGAATGCCAGGCTTCCACCGTGGTTAGGATCCCATGTTAAACTGTGGGTCCTCCATTTAATCTCACTAATCACCCTACCATTACACATTAGCTAAGTGCGTACAACCCGAACGGGTAGTAAGACGTGGTGCTAATAATAATAATAATAACATAAATAATTTGGATTAGTTTATATAGGTTTGAAATACTGTTGAATATTATTTGATGTTGCCAGTTGATTTATTTATTCTTAATGGACGTAATTGTAAAGGACCCCCTCCCGTACATATATGTGGATGAAAACACGATAATAGTTTTTATTGTTTCACTTTACAAAATAAAACATTTGCCTATTTATTTAAGTCAAGCTGAACTTAAAAGTCAGAGGAACATAACATTTGATGAAAAGATATACCGATTATGTGCCTCCCCTGAAATCCCCTCGTGCCTCACTCCTTGAGAAACCCTGGTTTAGGGCGCCAGGCTTGATGGACTTGTTGACTGGTAACAGGGAGGTTCTAATATCACTAGGAGATGGTTTACCGCGTATGAGTGGTATCCATTGTTTTCCCATCACTTCTCCACGTTTCTACGGGTGCACTTCCTTTCAAACAATCTTCCTCATCTCAACATCTTAAATATAACTGTTAATAAGCATTGTATTGCTAAAAAAAGTTTGTAGGAAGCTAGAACAGTTATTAGATCTACTTTCACGTATTAATACGTCGAGTCATATGATTTGCACCTGTCCCTTTCGATATATATAATCAATGCCCATAAAACCACACACATAATATAATAAAAGGTTATCACTACTGATCCGCAAATATATATATATTGAACGGACCTTCTTCTATGAGCCTTGTACCATAGAATCATACACATCCGAACCAGGCAAGTAATCTTAAACCAATTTACCTTATGTCGACTGTTTAAATTTCTAACGGATCCAACAGATTATTAAATAAGATATTTTATTAACTCACTCCTGATTCAAGTCGTTTAAATACATTTCCAAACAGACCTTAATTCTAAGTTTAAATACCGTAAGCTCATGTAGAGTGGCACTTTAATTTGTGCTCAAGGCTGTTTGGAGTTCTCCTTTCAGATGTGGGCCATTTACTCAAGTACGTTGAACAAATGTAAAGAAGCAGCTTAGTGGCATTTCGAGATGAACAAAAGAACGAGTTATTACCAGACAATCCAAAACAATTGTCTTCTTCTTGAAAAACAAGATGTGAAGTTGTCCTAAAGGCTTAGTTCTAATCATCTTAGTAAAACACACACAAATATAAAAATATATATCATGGAGATTAGTCTTGTTAAATATAAACTTATGTATAGTGAGAGAAATGGGGTTTTGGTTGCGCAGAAGTTAAAGTAGAAATGCAAAGATCGTATATTAGATTCACTTATTTGCGTGTTTATTTGAGGTAATATTATCAGAATAATAAAGTTTGTTTTTTTCTAGGAGAAAAGGAAAAGACAAAAGGTTTGCAGCAGAGTGAGATGAGAAGGACCGCAGTTTTCTCATTTTGTGTTCAACTTACGGCCTAAAGCTCCAACGTGAAGATAAATAAAGTTATGTTAAGTAGTTTTAATAAAGTTGAAATCGCGTAATAAGGCAAGGAGAAGTTGCAAAGAACAGGACTGGAGTTGGGTTGAGGAGGGAGGGAGATTTTGGAAAAGAGGGAGGAGGCAAATAACTGGTACAAGTTGGCGAAAATTTACATTAAGTTGTGTGACTTGAGGTGAGGTTTTTTTTAAGGGCTTGTTGTGTGACTTGAGGTGAGGTTTTTTTAAGGGCTTTAGTTTCTCAGAGCCAAACCACACTTCAGCGATGATGAATGTTCCGAATAACCGACCCGAGGTTGGGAACGTGCGGTTTTATGTGTATGTTCAACCTCATGGACATGAACATGTTGGATTAATTTGTGGGGTGATTAAACCTGGTTTAAAGTACATACAGTTAGACAAAAGTGTATCGTCACTTCCCCTTCACTCTAATATGTAGAGTAGGTATTGATAACTATTACAAAGTAAATGTATAACAAAGTAGAGACTGGGAAATATTTTATAAGAGCAAGAGAAATAAATGAGTAACAATAATAGATTTATTAATTAAAAAAACATAAAAAGATTATATAGGGTTACAATTGATAGCAGGAAAACAGTAATAAATGTCCGTTAAATTGATTAAGGAAAACGTGTTACTCTTAGAAGTATAAAGGAAAACATTAAGTTTTAAACTGACAAATATGATA
>CABFOW010007807.1:1520-15819 GCA_902141385.1 Timema californicum | reverse complement strand
CCCCCCCCCAAAAAAAAAATATTCAAAATGGTGGAGCAACTTTAAAGTCAGTGCGAACCTTTCTTTAGAGGTCGCTTGTAGCTAAACGGTAAGACCTATCAAAAAACGGATTGCACCAGAGTTAGATTTTTTGATTTTAGCTAAATTTTGCATATTTTCTACACATCTTTTAATTTTCTGACACACTTAAAGGGACAGCTAGAATCATAAAATTGTAAAGATAAATCAAAGTTCAAAACAACGCTGGAATGACTTTAGTTTACACTCATGGGGGCTTGGGGGCGGAGCCCACAACGAGCAAAGTGAGCTTTTAATATAAAAATGAAACGAACCCAACAGATAGGGGTTAAAAGTCAGTAGCACATTGTATTATGTACCAAACTGTGTAAAAACAAACAGAAAAAATATCTAATCAAACTGTAAAGGCATTCTTACCTGAACATTCCAATTTTCGTAATAAGGGCCTTTTAAAAGATAAAAACAGATATTTATTTTGCCGCCAAAATTGGTAACACCTTTACTGTATTATTAATGTTGTTTTATAGGTGTTAATATTAAATATAAACAGTGACAGCTTCAGATCCCAAGACTTGACGTATGAATACGTGAACGTAGATCTAGAAGCTTATCTAGATGTCGGATACGGCACTTCCGATGAAACATGGACTTTAGTAACTTTTCTGTCAGATAAGTTTATTATAAGAAAAATTGAACTGTATTAAATTTTGTAGCTGTCAAATAGGATTCTTCCTTTTGAAATCAGCCCGTAGGTTACCCATTTGACCCTTACCTGCCAGTTATTAAAGCTACCTACTACAGCTAATTTCAAGAACGAGTCAGGTGACCTGGTGGTCTAGGGGTAAGGTTTCATACTTATATTCTGGGGGTCAGGGGTTCAATCCTTGGTCCCGGCACAGATTTATCTGATTACCAAACCCTTCCTTCACCTCTGACAAGGCGTGTATTAATCACAACTTGTGAATGTTTGGAATGCCAGGCTTCCACCGTGGTTTGGATCCCATGTTAAACTGTAGGTCCTCTATTTCATCTCATAATCATCCTACCCCTACATATTAGCGTATTTGCGTATAATACGAACGGGTAGTAAGACGCGGTGCTAATAATAATAATAATAATAATAATAAGAAGAAGAAGAACAAATCCACTTTGCGAAGTATTTTTTTAATTATTTTTTTAGGACTGTGTCTTACTACCCGTTCAAGTTATACGTGTATATGTACTAGTTATGCTAATGAGTTAGGGATAAGTAATGTTGGATTTAGAGGAAGTGTACATGCATTTTCGTTGACGGATAGTGAAAACCTATTTAGGGAAAACCACCCTTAGTACACCCTACCGAGACTCGAAATCCTCTCCCCCTATCATAGAGAAACTAATATATTTCAAGAATGACGCATTATACCATGCTCTACAGCTGTATTATAGATATAATGTTTTCAATCTTGGGAAGTCTACATAACCTACATGTTTATATGTTTTAAAAGATCCAAGTGGAAATGTGTTCACAGTGTCAACGAGGGGAGTACACATAGCTTCTATCTGAAAAGTTTTCCCCCTTACTCGAACATTTTATTTAACCTCCTATCAATAAACACCCATTATATTCGCTTCCACCACTTATACCACATGCACTTAAGAGGGTGAATTGGGTGTCGTGAGAAAAGTTCAGTTTTATGCAGCTTTTATAGTAAAACACTTTTTTTGGTCCAAAAAATAATAATTAAATGTTGCCCCAGTAGAACATAGGAGATAAATTTCCTTCCCATGGTGATATCAGCACTTATTGAATGTGTCATGAGCATAGATGCATTAGATGAGAAACTTTTTAAATTAAGATAAAAAGTTGTCATTAAATAACAGAACCTCCATGACAGATATTCAAGAACTGTTGATAAGACAATGGGAAGAAAATTATACTTTATATTTATACTGAAGAAATATTTGATTTATTTGGAGCAAAAATATGTTTTTCTATAAAATCCGAAGAAAAATAAGACCTCACCTTTTCTCGTGTCCCATACACCTTAAACGATCCTCATCACTAACAAAACTTGTTCGTTCTAGTGGTAAGATCATTGAGGCTATTCACACACACACACACACACACACACACACACACACACACAAACCTCCGTGGCCACACTGGGTTCCATCTTCTCTTTGTTCCGCTTTGCGGTTTATCACGTCTCGTGATATTCAATCTTTATTTGCCTCTTAATGGACTTACTTCATCATTGCTTTATTAATATATAAGTCTTTCTTAGAATGGCTTTGATTACATTCACGACCATTGCCCAGAGAGATCAAAAGTTGCGATCCCCCCACCGATCGTCACTTTCCCATCCAAAAGTTAAATAAGAATCTTGTCTTATTTTTCGTACTAAATCTTCTAGATTGTGTGTACCGAGTTAAATGCGATGCGTTTGTTCATCATCATCATCATCATCATCATCATCATCATCATAAATAAGAGTTTAAACTAAAAGGTGAGGTACTTTAATATTTAAAAAACAACTCAAGAGATTGAATACATTTGTTTTTGATATGGATCATAATATATAGATGGCACTGTTGTGTTCAAAACGTTTAAATAATTCACCTTTAATATTTGGAAACCCAAGCTTCATATTATTAAACCAATTTACCTATACTGAATATCATCGCTGAGGGAGCTGTATGGTTACTTTTGGGAAACAGCGTTGTCATTTTCTCGTTTTTGTGTGGTCAATCTCCCCTCAAATATAAGACAAGTATCGCAACGTTGATTAGTCGAGGTTGCCAGTAGCTCCTTCTTACCCCCAGCACACCACCTTCCGACATAGATGACATCGAGGAGATTTGGCAACAGTTAATTGAGAGAGAACGAAGATTAAGATTTTCTCCACAAGATCTGCAGTTACTTCAGATATGTTATTGAATAACTACATCTTTGAAAATGAGGGACGACCCTTGATTGCGCGATCTATCTCTAACAAATAATATTCCCCTCTCCTCTCACTTCCCCTTAGGGTTCGGCCAGACTGATAAGCGTACAAGCGGGTGAGCGACTGAGCGACTGCGTGGCTAACCTGGCGAGCGAGTGGGGGCTTGATTAGCAGATAGCTCTCGATAGTTGTTGACGTGGTGGCAAAGGTTCGAATCTTGGCTCAGTGAACTAAGGGTGGTTTTTGACAAGTGATTAATTGTTGTGGCTTTCCCATCCTCTCTCCGCGCTAATGGTGATTCTTATTTGTAAAGGACTACTTTGATTATAATATTGAGGTATTTTAAGATAGCTGTTATATATATATATATATAGTTTATGGTCTTGCCTAACAAATTAGGCCGTTAGTAGCAAGTGTGCTAAACTTATCGATAGTAATAAAAATGTCAAATTGAGAAGTGTTTCTAGCACTGAATGAACCAACATACAATAATGTGGCCTAGCGCCTGTAAACTAGACTGTTCCGGCTCGAGCGCGTCACTTGGGTCGCTCACTCGCACGCTCCAGTCGGGCCCACCTCTCATTAAAACCAATGTGTTATATTTTATTTTTTAATCGCTCGCTCTCTCACTCGCCCAGTCTGGACGTACCCTTATTGTGGACCAATAGTCGGTAGTTATAGTTCAGTCCTTCGTTCGTCAGCCGCTGCTGATTGATTGGCTCACTTGACCTTAAATTGGTGAAAGAGAGAGAGGGCACTCAAGGGACATCTTTCATCTGCTAGTACTGTGTACTCACTTATTTATAAACCAACCCCGTGGTGTAGGTGTCAATGCACCTGGCTACGAGCCTGGTGGTCCCGGGTCTGATTACCGGCTGATACCTTAGGCTTTTTTTTCAGAAAGGGGAACTACCCCAAAGGCTAGTTAGGATTAGGTTAGATAGGTTAGGTAGGTTAGATTAGGCTAGGCTAGGTTAGGTTAGGTTTAAGTGATTCTACTGGTTTTTACACCCTCATACTAACTATCACCATTATCTAATCTCATCTCATCGGGACATGAGCCTCCACGTAAAGGATGTAGGCCCATGAGATTAGTACATTCGGGCGTCCCCTGGGCAATGGTACATTTGTACAAGCAATCTTTCCAATACTGTGATACTATTATTCTAGTCCAGAGGAGCAACAAACTAACACTTTTTGGAGAGGCTATTTAGCGGTGTGAGAAAGTTCCACCGTAAAGTGTCATGTTACATGTAATTATAGCTACAGAGATGGGCATATTTTATCACTGTTGAGGAAAAGGAAGTTCACCAAAACGCTTTGGTGGTCGAATAGTTTAAGGTAGCGTTTCTCAAACTGTGGTCCGTGGTGGTGTGCCAGGTGGTCCGCACAAAAGGAATGATTTTACACAATCGTAGTTGCTTTCAAAAAGAGTATATTATTAAGTAAACTGACCTCTATAAACTTTTATTTTATTTATATAGCAACGCATCATACTACCCGTTCGGATTATATGTTTAAGTACTAATTACACTAATGAATTAGGAATTATGAAGGTTGAATTTAGAGGAAGTGAACCCGCATTTGCGTGGAGGGAGAGTGAAAAACCATTCAAGAAAATCCTCCCCCAGCTTACCCAACTGAGATTCGAACCTCGATATCCCCATTCTCGGCAGTCTAGCTCAACATGACCAGCGCGTTAGCCAACTATGCCACTGAGGTGGGTCCTTATAAACGATCTTCATGTAAAGACTCCCCCGACATCGTTATGAAAATTTGTGAAAATTTCCCCAACATTAAAATATTATTTATTTGAGGGCTTAAATCAAAATTTAAAAAATACCCCAGGGGAAAAAAGAATTGTTTTCGGATGATGGTCCTTCTAATAATCATTTTAAACACTTTAAAACGTACACACAGAGCTAGAACATCAACACACATTGCGACCCCCACCCGAAACATGTCGCGACCCCCAGGCTGGGTACCACTATCTTAGTTTATTTTAAACTACATCACATCGATATGGTGAACTAGTCTGTTTAGTACAATTGGGAGAGTCGTTCAGTTTGAACTTTTCGTTCGTGAATTAAGAAATTAATTAGAAAATTTAAGTGTTCATAAAATGCTTTAAATGGAAGTACCTCTAATCCAAAGACTATATAAAACATGCATAGATATTATTTTACAAGTAAATACACCAGACATCGGTGTTCGTATGGTTTAAGGTGTCACTCTAGTGTTGGACTGTATTAGGCATACCGGTGATGGTGAAATCGGGGCTTGAAGCCGGTTAGGGTGTGCTGAGGGTAGTTTTTACTCTCCCTATATGCAAATGAAGCTACACTAAATCTTAAAATTTCATAAAAAAATAATTGATTTTTATATAAAAATATTATAGATCCATTTTTTCTTATTTTTAAGAGTTTTGTAATGTGCATTTATCATTAATTCATTATATTATTATTTAGTAAATAGTACTTGATTGCAAAGCAGTTTTTTAAACAATCTTAAATTGTTTTTAAGTCAAATTGATAATTTAAATTAAGTTAATCGCATTTTTTACGTCTTAAAAGTAATATTTGTGGACTTGTCCGGTTTTTACATCTGAAATGCACTTATAAACATACTCTGTAATTATAATAATACAAAGTCTCCTTTGACCGTAAGATAGAGTAAATACAGCTTGTTCATTTACCTGTCAACTAGTTAAGTAATATCATGGTTATTTATAGCGATTTAAACACAGGTGTAGCGAATCACATGGCGTAGAAGATCAAGAGTACAAAAAAAAAAGTCATTAAAATAAAAAAAGGGGAGGGGAAATATACCATGCTTTGAATTGTATTTACAGCAATAATAATTCTAACAACATCTTATTATGGTAAGACTATCAAGAGTTTGATTAATACTATTATTGTGTATATAGATGTTTAAGACGTGTTCTTTGGGTCTGTATGTTTATTTTAATTCTGTTCTTATCCATACACCTCATTATTTTTTCAAATTTTACTGTTTCTCTATATCCCTTTTGGTATCCCCTTTTAAGGAATTGTAATTTTTAACTTTCACGGCTCCTGAAGAGCTGCTAAGTAACTATACAGTAGCCCCATGGCTTCTTTGGTGCTGACTGACAGCTCACAGCTGAATTTTGGCAGTCAACATTTAGGTATATAACTAAATGTTGACCGTCAAAAGTGAAAACTGCTAAACACATGTTTTTGCAGATCATATGGTTCGGCGTAGGGATACATATCATGGGATCTACAAATGTTACTTTTGATAGATACTATTAATATCTACAAAATAAAAGTAAAAATATACTAAAATGTTATTAATTTTGACCACAAAAATATGTTAGTAATCTATTACTGATGGAACTTAATATTGACACCAAAAATCGTAAAAGAAGTTGACCCTGTGCAACTAATTGAAACTGATTTTTTTTTCCATTTCGTCTATTATCAGAATATAATCCTATTAAATTTTATCTCTGAAATTTATTGTCTTTTAGTTTTTATAGCAAAACTTTTCTTGGTAAAAATAAATCAAATAATTCTCCAACAACAGAAACAGCGAGTTTCATTTTCTTCAAGTGGTGACATCAACAGTTGTTGAATATATGTCAAAGGTGTCCTGGAATTTAATGATAACTTTTTCTCTTCATTTAAAAAGTTTATCATCATCTAATAGGTGTGAACTTTTTAAGCATTTAATTTTTTTTTTTACTCTTTACGTGTAGTGGCCGTCTATATAATCTTCAATATTTTAATTCTTAAATGGTTTGTTTTATACGTTAATTATTAATAACACTTCATACTATTAGGGACAAAGTTTCTTAAGCGCATTTAGAACATATCATTCTCCACATTTCAATAGACCTAAAACTATCTATGTATAAAATAATTATTAATAATGTAGGCCAGATCGTATCTAACCTAATACAAACATTTATTTATAATAATGTTAGCTGTTATTACTTAATTTAAAAAAATATTTTCTAATATATTACTTACAGGATTCATAGTATAGTGATAATCTTAATGTAAAGTACATTACATAGTACGCGACACCCCATCACCTCGCGATTGTAAATTTATTCCACCCTCCTTATCACTATCTTTTAGATTAAGCCGATGCTAAACAAATTCATTGAGACAAATGTGATGCTTTGAAAGTTACTAAATATACTTTTACGTATTTATGCGTCAAGTCGTGTGATCTGAAGTTGCTACTTTTGATAGATATATAATAATTATTTTTTAGCATCGCGTTTTATTACTCGTTCGCTTTATACGCCTATGGACTAATTACATTAATGGTGTAGCTGTAGAAAATAAGAAGATAAAATTGAGACGAAGTGCATATGCATTTACGTGGAAGGAGAGTGGAATTTAAAAAAAAATGAAAAACCACCCTCATTATATCTGACCGAGATTTTCTGCATTTACGTGGAAGGAGAGTGGAATTTTAAAAAAAATGAAAAACCACCCTCATTATATCTGACCGAGATTTTTTAACCCCGATCTCCCGGTCTTCAGCAGTCTACTCTAACACGATAGTAGCGCGCTAGACCACGTGATCACCGAAGCGGTTCTTGATAGATAATATGAATATATATTTTATAAACGAACATTAATACTATAGTAAATTGTTTATATATTTGGTAATTTTTCTATGAGAATTGGACTGTAGCTCGCTCGGTACGTCATTGAAAACGGAAATAAACGCGTTAGACCACTCTTACACTCAATAGTTCAAACTGTATATTCCCACTTACCAAAACCAACAATTGTCAAATCAGTCTTTCATATGATAATTTATGACTTGATTTGAAATTGTGATAAAATACTCGATTTAATAGGGTCCTGTCTTGTGTGGAGATCTATCTATGTACGTATGCATACACACACACACAAACACACACCTAGAAAATAACGTTCTTCTATTTGTATATGTTTAATTTGTAGAGATGGGGAGTCTTAAAAAGATCTTGAAGAGTTTATAGTTGTAATTATCTTTATGGCACAATGAATGAAAAGCAGTAAAAGAGTTTGAAGGGGAAACAAGTTGGGGTTTTACTCTTGTCATGATTACTCGATTTGTTTCTTTACTAAACGGAATGTGTTCGTGTATGGTTCGAGACGTGGAGCTGTAAAGAACAAAAAAGGAAAGTAGCATGGGATGCAAAGAGGGGTGGTTTTTTTTAAAGTTTTTATTATAAAAAAAATTATTTGGTACAAATAAATAAATACAATGCTCTTCTTGTAGATACGTTTAGTTTCATTTTATATACATGTTAATCTCAAAGCCATTTCGGTGGTCACATGTTATTGTTCACGTACTCCCAGATATAATTTATTTTTGAATTTATACCCCCATAATTGTTGATGCATTATTCTGGTTATAAGTGTTCTATAATTTTAATTTAAAATAAATAATATAATACGTCATTACAAAGCAATGTAATAATAATAATAATAATAAGTTTTAAATTACATACAAACAAATATAAAAATTTTAAATTTTACCTAACCTCAAAAATTTCTTCGCGTACCCTTGTGGTTACGTATATCCCAGTTTGAATACCATTGGTCTAAAATGTCACTTTCACAATATACTAAACTACTGTATATAGTTAAGATTGGAGGTTTGAATCCCGGTAAGGTGTATTGAGGGTAGTTTTTCCTAATTTGTTTTACACTTTCTCTTTCCACTCAAATGTGGGTACACTTCCTCTAAGAATCTTAACATTCCTCATCCTTGACACATTAATAATAATAATAATAATATTTAGCACCGCGTCTTACTACCCGTTCGGGTTATTACGCTTTAAGTACTAATTACTCTAATGGAATAGGAATTGGGAAGGTTGAATTAGAGGAAGTGATCCCGCATTTGCGTGGAGGGAGAGTGGAAAACCATTTATAAAAAACCACCCCCAGTTCACCCGACCGAGATTCGAACCATGATTTCCCCGTCCTCAGCAGTAGAGCTCCACACGACAAGCTCGTTAGCCAACTACGACACCGAGGCGGGTTTAACACATTAATGAAATTATAAACGTTATGACAAGCTATTTATAAACAGGATGTGTTGTATAATACGTAGTGAAATATCTAAAGTTTTAAAACCTAAGGTGGGATGGAACAGGACGCGAGAAAAGGCCAGTGTTTTTGCAATTATTATGACACAACTCTTTTTTTTTTTTTGCTAGACTAAATATAATATTGCTAAATTAGAAACAAAGAGTTTAGTTTTCTTCACATGTTAATATCAACAGTTGTTGAATATCTGTTATGAGCATAGCAGCATTAGATGAGAAACTTTTTAAATTAATAGAAAAGTTGTCATTAAATGCCAGGACACTCTTGGCAGATAGTCAACAAATTTCGAGGTCACCACGTGAAGAAAATTAAATTCTATGTTCGTACAGGAGCAATATTTTATTTATTTTGACCAAAAAAATAGTTTTGCCATAAAAACTGCAAAAACACTGGCTTTTCCTCACCTCCCCTTTCACCCCACCTTAAGTTCTTAAACAATAACGTGCTCGAGGTCAAATTAAGGAATTCTGCTAAAAACATATAAAAACACACGAACCACATATGGAGCTCGTTTGGTTTTTGTGCGCATTCTATCAACATTTGGTCAGTTTTCCTCTGGTGGTGTCTTAATTTTATAGCAACCATGTGTGGTTCGCAGAAAGGGAGGAGAAAGAAAACCCTCTTAAAATTTAGCGAAAGAAAGAAGGTATCAATACTAAGAAAAAAAAACAGGTCAGAAAAATAAACATCTTCCCTCAAAAAGTGTTGTGAGCCTTGTAAACCGATAAGACACTTTTAACACCGCGTGGATGAGGTTCTGTGGCATTGCTGAGAAGAAAACTGGTTTTATCCCTACACTAAAAAGTTATAGGAAGGTTTGAACAGTAATATATGACTACACTATTAACTCACTCTTTCTCCTACTCCTCCTCATGTCCGGTGTTTTAACACCCTATAACCCCTGCCCGCCACCCTAATACCGGCTTTTCCTTCTTCTTCTTCTTCTGCCAGAACTATCTAACCCCCTATCCCTACACCCCTCTTTCTTCAAGTTTAAAAAATAAATAAAGTTGAGCTTGTTTGTTGTCCAGGCCTTGTTGTTACATGTTCACAACACCGTCATTCGTCACACGACCACACTTAGAGTAGTTTTACGGGATGACGGGTCAAGCTCAGTTCACAGGTGATAGAACGTCAGAACTCAAATATTCGGGCGGGATCTAGAGTTATCAGGGCCATAGAGTTAACTAGGGTAGGACATTGTATAGTAATGAGTGTATGTCTCACTATATAGACCTGGAGGGTTGTCTGTATATCAGTAGAGAGAGAGAGAGAGGTTCAGTGGTGAGGACTGGAGCTGCTCCTAGTGTATGGCTCACTGTATAGACCTGGAGGGTTGTCTGTATATCAGTAGAGAGAGAGAGAGAGGTTCAGTGGTGAGGACTGGAGCTGCTCCTTGTGTATGGCTCACTGTATAGACCTGGAGGGTTGTCTGTATATCAGGAGAGAGACACAGGTTCAGTGTTGAGGACTGGAGCTGCTTCTAGTGTATGGCTCACTGTATAGACCTGGAGGGTTGTCTGTATATCAGGAGATAGAGATGAGAGAGAGGGGTTTAGTGGTGAGGACTATAGTTTTATTCATTATGATACACTACCATTTTCATTGAGAGAGCCTTTTATAATATTTTTCTTCTGTCAATATTAATAACACTTTTTATAGGTATTGATAATTAATGAATTACAAATGTATGTCACATAACTTGACGTATGAATACGTGAAAGTAGGTCTAGTAACTTTCATATATGTCTAACCATCGTACCCGTGTGAACTGCGCTTCCTGACATTCCACCTTGCACCCTCTTGCAGCTTGGCTCACATAACTTCACCCCTGTCACCCATCAGAGCCCATAGTTTTACCAGCCAATTATAACCCACCCCTCCGCACCCACTCCACCCACCTGGCAGTGGAACTAAGAGGTGAGGGGTGGGAGGAAAAACGACGTTACTTGAAGAAAGCAGTTATCTTCTGATTTAAGGAGAGGCATCGATCAGATTCTGAAAGCTAAAGTTCAAATTAGAACAAAATTAGTTTACATAAATGGAAAGACAAACTACCCTTTGAACAATTTTTGATTTGTATTCACACTGACTAAATTAATTTTTAAAATGGTGTATTATGGCCTTGGGTTGTACTTTTTCAAACTTACATTAAATAAATAAAGTTGTGCTGGTAAATGATTTTTTTGTCTTCTTTTTCTAAATCACAAATTAACTGTCTTATGCTCTAAGGTTAGTTAGAAAAAAAACCTACCGTAATTTCTCACAACATTTAACACTTCAAAATATACCTAACCTTTCAAAATTCCAAGTCTTTCAAAATGTTAAGTCTTTTAGAATATCTAGTCAATCAAAATACCTAGCCTCTCAAAGTGCTTAGCCTCTCAAAATACCTAGCTTCTCAAATTGATTAGCCTCTCAAAACACCTAGCTCCTCAAATAATTAGCCTCTCAAAAATGTAGTTTTTAAAATCTAGTCTTACAAACTACCTACTCTACAAATATTAATTCTTTTAAAATACCTAGTCTTTACCAATAATTAATTTAATTAAAATATCTGGTATTTCAAAATACTTCGTAGGCCCCTATCTTAAAATACTTAGTCTTTCAAAATAAGACGAGGGTGGATTTTAATGTTGGCCCGTACTACACCAACGTTCACTTAAAAATAGAAACTGTTTTTTTAAATCCCATAAATTCTTATTTAGCGTGTAAAACACTTCCCAGATACCCAATTTGAACAAAATCGCTAGAAACTTTTAGGCAAAATTTAAAAATTTCAGGATTAAATAATCATTGAACTACCCTTAGATAAATGTTCTTTTAAAAGAAAAGAAAATGCTACAATGTTGTTTTTTTTAAATTTTAGTACACACAATACATATCCAGGAGACAGGAGGAGACACCAGATTGACTATATCCTAGTTAAACAGTGGCTTAAGAGCCAAGTAAAGGTCAAGAGCTACCCCTCGGTAGACATTGATAGTAACCATGACCTGGTAATGATGAACTGTGAGCTGATGTTCAAAGTACTGAAGAAAAAAAGGAGAGGAATATTTGACAAAGACAAAAAGCTCTAAGAGGAACAAAAATTCTCTCCTATAAAGAGGAGACAGACAGGATTACTGAATGTAAGTTATTGTACCATCAGGGACGCAGGAAGATTGAGAGGCCTCAAGGCAGTGCAGAAATGGATTGGGAAGGATTAACCAGAGAACAAAAAGGAATGGATAGTTGACAATATCTTAGAGGAGAGAAGACGATATAAAAAATGCAACAGATTATGAATAGCAAATGAGCTACATAATGTTAAGCAGCTTAATTAATAGAGAGGCTAAAAGGACCAAAGGAACTATTTAGAGGAACTATTTAAAGTGGTCCTCACTTCTTATTAACTGTATCTAAATACTGTTTGGAGTTGTCCTTCCCTACCAAACTTATGAAAATTGAATGCCTCCAGACACTATTAGGAGTTTGATACGAGACAATCTTTTATCTTTAATCAACAGTATCAAAGGGGAGTGAAATACATCTAAAATGGTGCAGGTTTATTACAATCGGGATCAGGGGGATACAAATTATTTATCGAGGGAAGAAAGTCCCCACCATCGACTTAAATTTGTAATTTTTTTTTTCAACAATCGTTGGTCACTTTTACACATAAAAAAAAAGCAATGTACGCAATTTAATCCGTAGCTTAATAGTGAAAATGTTTCACCCATGATAAAATACTTAAATTTAAATTGAACTTGATTCACTGTCTGACTCTTTTCAAGCACTAAATTTAATTTAAGTACAAAATAATAGAAGCCGTGAAACTTCCATACACATCTAAATGAAGGACAGGACTGTACCGAACCAATGATATCAGTGTGACAAATGCCAGTAAGTTCCTCCGGAGGAAGCCCCAGCTGATGGGCTGGACATGCACTGTTCTATGGATAGGCACTTTATTGATTATCATTAGTATTTTATTTAATCTGCTACTTTTTTAAAAATTTGTTAATCAGGATCTTCGGCCCGGGCCCCCTAGAAGCCCCGAGCCAGGTACCGTGGTCCCCTAATGGTGGCCCTAATGGTGGCCTTAATGGCGGCCCTAATGGCGGGCGTGCCTGGTATACATGTACCAGATATTGTCGGAAGTAGGATGTGCAATCTGCATGGAGATGAAAAGAGAGGAATGGTGAACTGGTGCAAATCAACCCTTAAGGTGAAACCAAAGAATAAGAAGAAGATATCCAATTCGAACAAATAGTTAGAACCGATTTCGGAAATTTTTAGAATCTTCAAAAAAATAAGTAATCATTAAATAACCTTTAATTTTAAATCTAGAATCAAAATCATTATCTTAACTATAGGTATGATGATATAACATACGAGTGTAATGTTTTAACGAAAGTCATCAAAACCATTTCAGTCGTAGCCCCGTGTACAGACATAAAGACGGACAGACAGATATAGGGATGGACAGAAGAGTAAGATCCACTTTTTTTCAGAGTTTAAGATAAGAATCATCATGATGGACCATATACTGATACTTGACAGTATGATGAAGATAATTATAGAAGAAGATGTGAAATGGATAAATTCAAGAGGAGGGCAAATATTGGAGTATATGGATAAAATAGCGAATGAAGTTGGCAGAAGAAGGAATAAGCTTAAAGATGTAAAACAAATCTGCGCAGGATAGGCAAAGTGGGAAGATGCAACAAACCACTCACAAGATTGATGACCTAAGATGTTGTTGTTGTTGTTGATGATGATGATGATGATGATAGCGCGCTAAGATCCATTATAATGTCGTGGTAGAAAAGGTTTACGTTTACAATACTTTCTCTTCATAAAGGGTAAGTTCTGTACAAAAATAAAATGTGAAACATCACGGTTCTGGAAGTGTATGCTCTTCGAGGCTATCCGCATTCATACGCACCATTGAGGTAAAAATTAAGAAGAGGGTTTTTAAATGAAATGTACCAGAATTTGATTGGAGTTTCATGTCAGGAACCCATCTAGGAAAAACACCATTCTCAGTGCACCTGGATCGAGTTCGAGTCCCGATTCCCCACCCAAAAAAAAGGCTTGAAGAGCTTGACGTTTAGTCCGCATGCCCACCGATACGAGTCGGTGATTTTTTTAGTTTCATAAACATAAACTGGTTTATTCTTAAATTAAATTTATTCCTAATATTATGTTCCCTCCTTCTAGCAGAAAAAAAATTACACCTTACAACAAAACTGTCATTGTAATACT
>CABFOW010007806.1:4404-21673 GCA_902141385.1 Timema californicum | reverse complement strand
CACCCTACCATTACACATTAGCGTAAGTGCGTATAACCCGAACGGGTAGTAAGACGCGGTGCTAATAATAATAATAACTATCTTGAATGAATGAAATAAAGGAATGTTTTAAAATAATAATCAACATGACAACCACAGAGGAAAGGGTTAGCCGTGTACTGTCTAGTAATAATATATCTGTTAATAAATGGTGGTATATAACGTCATAGCCCGATGACGCGGCATGAGCTGTCAAGGAGTAGTGAGTTTATAGCTCTCCTCTAACATCTTGTTTTGTTTGCAGGGACCTGAAATCTCGGAAATGTGTCGGCAACTCGGACGAAGCTAAATTTAATGTTCAGGACTATGTAAGGGAACAATCGCAGCGAGGGTCGTGTCCACCTTGCTACACATGAACTGACGTTTACTATTAGTAACGAGATTTTTTTTTAAATAAAACATGTTTTGTATTATTCTGAGTGAAGAGTTTATTACTGTACATTTGTAAAGTTGTATAAATATTACAGATAGCATTGTGTTAAATTCTAATGATTATATTTTATCATCATGTAAGTTAAATACAGAAAATAACAGCCAAGTCAAACTCTCAGCTGTATAAATGATATTGTGTGGTCCGTGGACGTGATGATGAACTATTAAACGATGAAACCTTTTTCTTATTTTTTGTAAACGTCAATTAAATACCACATTTTAGAATGTGATATTTGGGAATTTGGCATGTTTGAAGAATTCTGGTATTGTGAGTTTTTTTTTTTACCAAACCTGTACGCTTTCTTTGGCATGGAAAAATTCTCCAAAAATGTTGAATTTGTGCACAAAACATGCAATATGTTTGTCAGCACATACAGTGTAATGATACTGTTTTGAACCCTTCTCATATATTTAAAAAATTATGGATGAAGGTATTTTTCTTCAATATACTGTATGTAAATTATCCCTTTAATAATTCATCCATGGAGAATCACGCACTTTTCAGAAATAATGTCAGTGAATTGCACCATTAAAACTTATTATTTTCTTTCAAAGATCAACTTTGTAGTATTTAGCAAAATCTTGTGACTCGCTGGTTCCCTCTACGCAATAGGAAGCCAGCCTTCACAACACCTGTCACCAGGACTCTTTCTATTAGTTGGTTTGGACACTGGTGACAAGGGGTCCAAGAGGCAAGGGGTAGGTCATATATTAGCCGCTTGTGCGTATGAATACACACAGTGCCAGTAACTTAAATCCATAGCGTACATTAAATAATATTATAGAGAAAAATCACAGAAAAGAAACCTGTGAATTTAACATTATTATTATTATTATTATTATTATTATTATTATTATTATTATTAGCACCGTGTCTTACTACCCGTTCGGGTTATACGCACTTACGCTAATGTGTAATGGTAGGGTGATTGTGAGATGAAATGGAGGACCTACAGTTTAACGTGAAATCCGAACCACGGTGGAGGCCTGGCATTCCACACATTCACAAGATGTCTTGTCAGAGGTGAAGGAAGGGTTTGGTAATCAGATAAATTTATGCTGGGACCGAGGATTTAACCCCGGCCGCCAGCACAGAAGTCTGACACCTTACCCCTAGGCTGCCAGGTCACCGTGAATTTAACAAAAAACCGTTATTTTAAATATCATATCTTCAGTACGAAAGTAAAATCATCTAAATAAAACATTAAAAGTCTTGTTTGTTTAGTAAGATTAATCATCAGATATAATAAGATCAAGTAACCGCGGGTAAGTGCGCAGTAAGCATTACTTGCGTCATCACCACCGTAAAACCCAACATAGTTATAAGGTGGTGCCCAACCACAGGGCATTATTTCATCAAAATACCGTACCGCTCTAATTAGGGCTCGATCACGGGGCAAATATCAGCTAATTGGAAAGTATCTCCATAATGGACGCTCATCGCGCGGTGTATATTTCAAAACATTGCGTAGCACTTTAATCGGCGCCCATCGCGGGCGCGAGAACACTTTAACATATGTATGTTAAAAGTTGTTTTCTTATATGAGATCTTGGCTTACGGACACACATTTGTCTACTGACTTTGGCAAACGAATTAAATCCCGGTCTAACACCATTTTCTAGATCACTGAATACAGGGAGAGCGAAGTTCGATCCCGATCGGCTGTACTGTGGGTGGTTTTTACTAAAAGATTTTCCATTTTTACTCCACACAAATGTGGGTACCATTCTAAATTATACCTTCATAATCCCTAACACATTAGTGTAATAATTAACATATAGCCGTATAACCCGAAGGGTAGTAAGACGTGGTGCTAAAAGAAAAAAAAACACAATTTTTGATGAAAACCATAGTAATCATTAATTAATACCCGCGTCGGTGGTGCAGTTAGCTACCGCTCTAATTTCATGTTGAGCTAGACCAGCGAGGATGGGGTGATCGAGGTTTGATTCTCAGTCGGGTAAACTAGGTGGGGGGGATTCCTAAACGGTTTTCCCCTCTCCCTCCATGCAAATGTGGGTTCGCTTCCTCTAAATTCAACCTTCCCAATTCCTAACCCATTAGCGTAATTAGTACTTGAATCTATAACCCGAACGGTTAGTAAGACGCGGTGCTAAATAAAAAAATAATTAATGATAGGTTAAGTAGGAATTATTTTTACTTAAAAAGAAATGATAGATTAAAAAAAAATTAAATTGTTCTCCTCAGTATTTCCAATTTTTGATCTATCCCTAATGATGAAACGAGTTTGACACGTCTGACTTATACCAATATTATACAAGCTTACAAATATGTGACTACCGTATTTTAAAGACAGTAAATGTGTTGTTACATAAAACTTAAAATCAAGGGGTGGCACTGTATTTTCATACAAAAAAAAACTACAAAAAACAATAAGACTAAAGTTGTAGATTCGTTGCTTTTATTTAAGATAATTAATAAATGGCAGGATCAATTTAACGAGATTTTCCTAAAGTGTTTTGCAAAATTGAAACCAAATAGATTTATTTTAGGAATAAAAAATTATAATGTGTATTCAATATTTATATTTTCATTACTGTTGTATAATGGCTACCACTAAGTGACAGGAGTTAATCAGTTGGTATCACTGCTTATGTAGTTTTTACAACTTAATAAGATATAACTAACCAAATACATTACAGGTCATAAACATTATGTTTCGCATTTATAACCATGATGATTTTCAAAGTTGTACAAATGATGATTATTTATATCTAATGTAGAAAAAGTAAGCTGACTATATTTTGATACGGTACGTTTTAATTTGATTGTATTAGTAATATATGTACTTGTTAAAACCGAAAGCGCAGATTGTACAAAACTCAGGAGATCAGAGGAAGGCTGGCTCTAAGACGACTTGAACAACATCCGTAGATAATTGCCGATGAGTTAGGCACAGTACATCATTAGCTTGAGTATTAGGTCTACATTCAGACATATTTACAAGTTTTGTGCATAATGTTTCGTCTAAATTTTAAAATTCAACAAGAGTTGACTACAATTTAAAACTATTGTAAGGGCCTAACCTATTATTTTACTTACTTACTATTTGAAATGGCCTATAGTATAAATACGATATGTGTTTGGATGAGACAAATTAGATTATGCAATTATTTAGGTCTACCTATAACTTTTCATTTACACATTAAATATAAATCTATTAATTATCATTATCATCATCATCGTCATTATCGTCATCAACAACGGTTTCCAGCATGTGGACGGGCCAGTTTAGTAACATGCCTTCATCTTCCTGTATCCTACCAACAATTCTTCTCCTCTCACTTGCACAGTTTCTGTTATATTCTCCTCTCACTTGCACAGTTTCTGTTATCTTCTCCTCGCATCTCTCTTTGGTTCCCTTCCAGTCTTTTCCCTACACACTTGATCCTCACCATTTCCTCCTCTTCTCTACCATCCTCATCACATGCCCATACTATCTCAATCTTGCATCCTTTGCTATCTCATGTACTACTCCCTGTACCCCCAATCTTTCTCGGATAGCTTCGTTCCTAATCTTGTTTCTCCTCTTTACAACTAACATGCTCCTCACAAACGGTCATTACAAAGGTTTTATTTATATGATTAGAACATAGTTAACTAACTGTTGGTTATATTGAAATTAATTATGAAACATTTTAAAAATATATCTAAATGTGCTTTAATTCTAAATTATATTATGTTGACTGCTCTGTACGTAATAAATTATAATAATGATGAAATTTATCAGTAGATTATTATGATAATAAAAATATCACGTAGTGAATAACGTTTCTGTTATTTATCTCTAAATAAATATACCGGTACCTCAAAAGAAAAGTAGGCCTATTTATAAAATCAAAAGTAGTAGTCCGGGTGGTGTATGGGAACAGTGATCTGATTGGCTGTATAGATCACGTGACAAAAAACCCTCACTCTCTGATATGCTGTTGGCATCTCCCTCCCCTCTCCCTTCCCCGCCAACAGGCATGTTCCTATCCCCTCCCCTCCTCCTGACCTCTTTTCCCGTGTTCCAGTTTCGTGCTGACGTAATCATTGCGTGTTATGTCGCAACACTTCCTCCCTGGGTTTTCCCGATGACTCATACCTGGTGCCAGTATATTTCCGTCTGACCTGAATTTCCCAACTGGTTATTTCCATGACGACATGGGGTTAGCGACCTGTTGTCCTCCTTAAATGTCACAAAGATTTATTTTTGATCTTCTATGTGGCAATGGGTTTTCCCTCATGACTGGATTCATTTTGGCTGTTGGACAAGACAGGAATATATCGTGACCTTGAAGTATGTCGCAACCTTCCCCCTGGGAGTGGGTTTTTCCTGATGACTGGAAACAATTTGGTGGCTCAATAAGACAAGCCTCTTCGATGTGTGTGACGTAATCATTGCGTGTGATGTCACAACAATTCCCCTGGGTTTTCCCAATGACTCATACCTGGTGCAAGTTTGGCGGCTCGAAAAGACATGTAGAGACATTAATAGATCGTGACCTTGAAACTGTGAGCTAGTACATGAGGTCATTGACCCTGGCACTCCTCCACTCTGCAAGGGATTTTCCGATGACGCCATCGCGCTGTCGCAAGCCTGATGACTCATACCTAGCACCAGTTTGGTGGCTCTAAAAGACAAGTAGAGGCGTTAATAGATCTTGACCTTGAAACAGTGAGCTAGTACATTAGGTAATTGACCCTAGCGCCCCTCCACTCTAGAAGGGGTTTTCCGATGATGCCATCGCGCTGTCGCAATTCTGATGACTCATACCTGGTGCCAGTTTGACGGCTTGACAAGATGAGTCAAGACAGGAATAGATCGGGACCTTGAAACTGTGAGCTAATTCACTGACCCTGGCTACCCTCCACCGGCAATGTGTTTTCACGATGACGCCATCGCGCTGTCACAATCCTAATGACTCATACCTGGCGCCAGTTTGGCGGCTTGACAAGACGCATTGAGACAGGAATAGATCATGGCCTTGAAACAGTGAGCTAGGTCATTGACACTGGAACATCTCTCGCCCCCTTTCTACCCGTCCGGACATGTAGATTATTGATGATTGCTAACTAATTATTCATGTATGGGTAGGATTGGGATGGACTATGATGTTTATTTATTTATTAGGGGAACATGCAGTCCACAGTGGACTAGTGAGTGAACCTTTCCCTACTGCTTCTGAGCGTCGAGTGAATGCATCAGGCAATGGCACAAGCACCCCTTTTCACATCCCCTCACTTTGCAACTACCTCTTCCCCTGGGTTTTTGCGGCGATGTTGAACACCTACCCGACCGCTTTGGTATCCCCGGTGACGTCATCAAAACCCCGGTGCCAGTATGGTGGCTCGACAAGACGCGTTGAGACAAGAATAGAGCGTGACCTTGACACCCTTCCCCCTGGGTTTTTCCGATAACGTTATCATTGTGTGTTATGTCGCAACCCTGGCGTCAGTCTGGTGGGTCAACAAGACGATTTGAGACAGGGATAGATCGTGACCTTGAAACCATGAAGTTATTGGCCTCGGCAACCTGGGTTTACACGATGACGTAATCATTGCGTTTTATGTCACAATCCTGGTGCCAGTCTGGTGGGTCGACAAGACGTGTTGAGACAGGAATAGATCGTGACATTGAAATCATGAGGGCCTTGACCTTGGCAACCAGGGGTTTTCAATGACGTAATCATTGAATGTTATGTCGATATCCTGGTGCCAGTCTGGTGGGTAGACAAGACGAACTGGGACAGGAATAGATTGTGACCTTGAAACAGAAAGGTCATTGACCTTGGACCTGGGTTTTCCCAATGACGTAATAATTGCGTGTTATGTCGCAACCCTGGTGCCAGACAGGCGGGTTGATCAGACGAGCTTAGACAGGAATAATTCGTGACCTTGAAACCGTGAGGTCATTGACCTTGTCAGCCTGGGTTTTCCTGATGACGTAATCATTGCGTGTTATGTCAAAACACTGACGCCTGTCTGGCGGGTCTACAAGATGAGTTGAGATAGGAATAGATCGTGACCTTGAAACTCAGAGATAGGTCATTGACCTTGTTCATGTTTGGTGACGGCACGACAAGTCGAGACTCGTATTTGCTTGTAAGGGGGGACAGAAAGTTTTTGCACGAATAAAACACGATATTACTAAACATATATTTATTAAACATTAAAGACATATATAATAATTATTATACATTTTTACAGGAAAACCTCATATAATTATTCATTAATACGTTTTTCTACAGTGTCTCTTAAATGCGTTAGAAAATTGTATTTAGTTTAAAATCCAGCATGTAATAGTCCAAACCGACAACTTGACGTGTATAGTAGGTATCACTGATAAGATCCAGGTTTTTGATATTCGTTCCCACCGTAGGCTGTTCGAGATTGACGCCATCCAACCATTCTGTAAACGTGTCGCATACATCCACGACGAGTGTGTCGATCAAATCGTTGCAATAGCGTGCGACGGGTATCGACCACATATCCCGTCTGTCGACGGCGACGTCGACGAGGTCCCACTCATCACAAAGACGCATCCAGCTAGGTGCTGGATTGGCGACTCGCTTGAGTCCTGTGTCTTGTTTTTCTTTGATGACGACCCTACGGTCACCGCACATGCGTCTCAGAGAGATTTCATGATTAGTCAAACTAATCTTCTTAGGAGGTTGAGTGTTGCTGAAAACATTTGATATGACAGACTTGTCGCTGCCCAGTTCTTGCCACTCTGTACGATTAAACACAGCACAGTTCCATCCGCATTTTTCTAGCTAGACATAGGGCGTAAAGTTGTTCTTAATAATCATGCCGACAATGACTCGCTTGGCGTCGACTCCGTCCAGCGGGAACAAAGTGTTGAAAATACTGGTGATGGCGAGCAGCTTCACCGGCTTTTCTTTGCGGGTGCAAACGTCTTGACCTTCCATGATGTTTGTTCGTTTTGACGACTGTCGCGATTATGGTCGGCACGCCGCTGGGACGCCTCTTTTACAGGCGCACGCTGATTGGACGCAACCTCTTGAGGGGTGGCAAGACCCTACAGTCTTGAAAAATATTTTATAATATCTCACCACCTTAGCGTCTTTTGTTGTATGATTGGTGGGCGAGAATAGGCTTAGTAAAGTTTTAATCGTAATGTTCTGGGCGCGCTAGAGAAGGTACATGAGACAGTAATGGTCGTAAACGTCTGAGGCGATGCTATGAAGATGTAGCGTGCTATGGGACGGGCGGGAAGTGTTTTTGCGTATAAATGTCAGATGTGATTTTATATGGGGTGGAAAACCATAACTGTCAAATTATTCTCCCACGCAGTTCTTGTCGTTAAAGATGGCGACCCAGTGCGTCCCAAGCTTGGTGTGTGGAACAGTTTTGATGAATAGAGCGGCAGGTCGAGCTATTCTTGCGAATAGTTGATCAACAGAGAAAACACCCGACCGTAGAGAATTGAACCATGGGTTTGTTTTCAGCCAACGTCTTATGGTGTGCGTGTCCATGTTCAATCATCCAATCTCAAAGTCCCCAAACGATAGAGGCCGAACAGAAATTCCATACAGAACCATGTGCCATGCACATGGTGCAGCCCAATGTAAGTGTTTTCAGTGACGAACAACCTCTGTCGTACAGATCTAAGATGGGTGTAGATATGTATTTGACTAGAAACTTTTTCTTGTCTGCCCTCTTGACGTAGATGGTTTCTGCACGCGTTGTGACACGGAGGATGAGGGATTCGGGCAGGCTGTAATCCACATCACCACTACCCCTGGGAATACCATGCGAATTGTTGACGATATAGTCGGCTTTCTTTCTGGCATCATGGAAAGTTCCTCGATAGCGTATGAGGGTTTTAACACCCAATGTTGAAGTAATATACCACATACAGATAAAACACTCAGTTCCTTGACGATAAACTATTGCCGTCGTTTATGAAGTTCTAGAAATCCACAATGACATCCTTGGATTAAATGATGGGGGCAAGGGGCGAGAAGCCGTTTATATTAACTCTCATAATCGGTCACCACATTTCTGTCCTTGTCAATGGTGACGATGTTGGCAAACTCCCCTTACACGATACAGTTGACGGTTTCAGTGAGAGCTCTGGTGAAGCTCACCTCGATGCTCAGAGAGCCGTGCCTCGTCAAATTCCAATTCAATGTCATGATGAGGGAGGACAGATTAGGTGTGAGATCGAAATCCATGAGATGAAATCCCTTAGCGAAGGCTTCCCGTATGATGTAACTACCTTCGTTCATGAAATGGATACCCATTCCAGAAAACAGTGTGTGGTAGGACATGACATAGTGTCCGTTTGAAAAATCAGGCTGTAGCGGTTTCGACGGCACTTGTTCCCCATCCACGTACAGCGAAAAACTATTCATGTTATAGGTTTGAAAGTTGAACGGGTTCTTGGTGGCGTCTCCATTGAACGCGGCGTTTGATACAAATCCTACGATGCATCGTTTGGATGACTGTCTGCTGAATACGTTGTCCAATGATTTCCCTTGAACGTCCGTAGGAATAGTGAGGGTTCCACACGGGTGATGGGATACATTGCAGGGCTGACGTTTGATGCAGTTTAAAAAGTGCTACTTTGACATGTCGCACTAGAAGGACGGCCTCGGTGATGTGAACCTTCGAGTGAAGGAGTTCAGGGACGGCCATAAGACTAAACCCGTCTCTGGAACAGACCAACTGACTCTTGAGTTCGGTGTCGTTCAAAATATATTTCTCTTGGTTAAACACGTCACCGTGTAGATACCCCAAATGATCCACAGTCTTACTTTTTTCGGTGAGACTACGACGGGCCTCAAATCCCTTGTTGCCAGCGTTAGCCTCCTCAAAGTTTCCGGGGCTGTCTGAGAACCACAGACCACAAGTCAAATGCGTTCTTTTGGCTTCACTGTTGTAATTGAGCAACGTCTCAATGTACGCTCTATAAGCATACGTGATGCTGGGCAGTGAGACTAGTTTTTGGTTTAAAAACACATCCACCTGTGTGAATAGCGAATGCAACCAGTTGTTGACGGGGGTGATTTGATCCACCTCTGTGAAAGCGCCACCGTCGGGTTTAATTATGGCCGCCCTGAGAAAGAGTATAGTATGGGAAAGATCGATATAGAACTCGCCTTGGACGGTAACGTTAAATTTGATGGGTGAATCATTGGTGAGGGAAGAGACAGGTTTGTACTGGAGCCGTTGCCTACTTTCAAGACTGGTTTGTGTGGGTGGGATGGAAAAGAGATCGAATTAACTGCTGGCACACTCGCAGGACTGGGGGTGTAGAAACGACATTTAACTGAAAATATCTACAGATTCTTTCTTTACCTTTTTACGTCGGGCAACGACAGGAGACTGACGTCGGTGCTTCTTACGACGCCCTTTATAGACTGCGCTGGTAATCAGTGTGTCGATCTTCCGCTCCACATTGCATTTCAGGTTAGTTCCAGCCTCGTCGACACGGTGCTCTAGCGCCTCTTTGAAAGGATGACGCTGATTGGCAACGTCGGAGAGCATGTCGATAACCGTATGAAGCGCCTGTTTTCCAATGGATTTAGGGCCACTTCTTGGCAACGGTACGATGGTTTTGAAAAGGCCGCTGAAAAAACTTCATATCGCATGCCCTCGTTGATAGGGAACACCGTGGTAGATCAAAGATATACCTGTTTCAGCCTGGTTGACCTAGTATCTTTGGTAGGGACAGATCCTGTTGAGCAGCGTCGAAAATGTAGTTTCACGCACACTTTCCCACAGGTTCACTAATGTATGTTCTTATATTGATTTCTAGGCTTTCAATTTCTCTTCTAAGCACGGGCATATAGTGCAATGGATCATAGCTAACTGTCTTATGTATGCCGTAGAAATAGTTTATGTTGTTGATACCGACGATACGTAACAGAGGTGCCACAATGTCACCCACGGGCTGAGGATCGACGATATCCGTGTAGATGTACTTTTGCGAGGGCAAGACTAGTAGAATGTTGGCGACGTACGTTGACATTGGGACTTTGATCAGATTAGTCAGAGGATCGAGACCGATCTGTAGACTTAGTTAACTTGATAGAATTGGCAGCTGTGTATTTGGTGAAGAAGAGACAATGTAAACTTTTTTGTTGGGGTTTGTGTACTTGAATACAACTCCAGAATACCCTTTAAACGCCTCTAATTTGTTTAGAGCTTTAATGAATTCATGGATAGTGCTGTAGTTTCCAGCAGGGATATGATCCTGGAATATTTGTTCCACGCCATTAGCGTCCACCCAGTTGTACCATACAATATTTTGGCCCTCGGGTACGGGGGAAAGAACACGGATATTGAAATTCATCCTGAGCGACTTCCCACCGGCCTTCTAGTGTAAGACGGTAAGGAAGTTGCGTGGTAAAATTTGTGAGGGTAATTTTTGGGAAATATCCCATAGAGCTTTCGCTCGGCAAAGTGATGTAAAACTGGTCTTTCATGGTAGGGTGCTGACGTAACTGGCAGGAATCCAAGAATTAAAATTGGCGGGGTAACCTTTCCACTGCACGTACACTTTCTTTCTGGCACCTTTACCCTTGACACGTAGTATTGTATCAACTTTAAAAGTTTCGGGAAGACGTACGCGTTGCAATTCGGGTTCGTAAAACGACCCCTCCACCTCCTCGCCATCAAGATCGATCAGCCTGTAGACGACAGCTTGTCGCAACACGACACTGCTGACTTTGAAAATCTCTTCGCTCCAATTTCTTTCGTAGCCCTTTTCAAACAGAATTTTGGATTTGCTAATACGCACTGTGTCACCGACTTTTATTTTCAGCTTACTATTCGAGTTTGGACGCGTTATCTCTGACTTGAATTATATTAGTTTCTGAAACGTTGGCAGGCGCCATCTCAGTACTGGAATGTTTTGCGCCGTTTTAAGTGTCGACTAGATCTTGGAGTACGACCACATATATTTATATGTTATTTTTGGTAAGGTAGCGGCACATGCGTATTTTCAGAGTTCTATTGAATCATTCCACGATGCTTGCCTTAACTTCCGGATAATGAGTGGTGTAGTAATACATGCCTTCTTGTTTGAGAAATTTTCAGACTAGACGTGCCGTGAACTCTAGCCCCTTGTCCGTCTCTAAACTTAGAGGTTTACGGCCGCTTTGTTTGAAAATGTCCCAAAATGAATCTCTCACGACGCTCCCCGTCTTGGACGGAAGCGTCCTCGCCCAGGACATCTTGCAAAACACGTCGATGATGGTGAGCAAGTACACTACACCATCGTTGTATTTTCCGAGACTTCACATATCGTTGATATCGGCTTGCCAGATATCGTCAATGTTTGATACCTCAAACTTGTTAGGTGGAAACTTTTTTATCGCCGGTTTGTGTAGGGTATAAGCGTCCTGCGCACGAAGAAATTCTCATACTTTTTCGGGATCTTTCTTGGATGCCTTGATGAGCGACGCCGCCCCTGCAAACCCTGCAGGATGAGAAGGTTCGTGGTAGATGGCAGCTAAACGGGCCATTAAGCTCTGAACGGCAGCCACCTGTTTTCATCCACCCTCTTCAGTTTCTTCTTCTTAGGGCGTTGCGACGGTGTAAGTGGTTGTAGTACGGACGTCGGATTTCTAAGGGGGGCCAAACGTTTCGGATTTAAAATAAATTCTTTCGTAACGTTTATTTTTTGCAGCACCGTGAGAAACTCTCGCTACCTCGACGGCTCGGTGTGTCTTCTTGCTCTGACCATATTGTTGATTAAATCCACAATATTGGATCTACGGAGAAGCTTATCGTGAATACTCACTTCTCCGTTTGAGTCCCAAGAGATACCGTCTCGGGAAATAATATGTTCTAGTAAAAGTTCAGATTTTACGTACCTGTGCTGGGCCATTGTGGTATCACCCTTGAATATGCGAGTCCTATCACCCCCGCATTTTGTGCAATGATGGTCATTTGCATCTATATGAATGCAGATCTTGCAACACGTCTGCAAGACACATAGGTTAGGTTCGTGCAAGTACGTGCGGCCAAACCTTGAAGAAGCGTTTCCTGTCTGCATTCAAATTCATAGAACACAAACATGAAATTGCTATTTTCCAGTAACGGCTTGGACGGGGCCTGCTTCATATAACAGAAATGACCAAAAGGATGATAGGTCTTGCTTGCATACTATACAAAAAGTTTCATAACACCTATGTGAATATTCTTCTCTTTCCAAACTGAAAAATTGCCCGCACACCTCGCAAGCCTTTTGGACATCACAGACCGACCGACCTGTGACCTCTGCAAAAACCGGGACGTTTATGATTATCAAAACATGATTGGTTTGTGAACCAACGCCCGCAGTATTTACAGACCACAGATTAGCCTCTACTACAAACCGCTTTAGCGTAGCATTTTTTGCATGCGGATTCACATTTTTGTTTGTTCTTATTACTGAAGGGCGCACGTCACTAGCGGCAAAACTACGAGCACTTAAACGCGGCTGTCAAGGATGTTATGATATCAAAATGGTTTTGCTTATCGTCGTGAAAATACAAATCATGGTGGCCCTTAAAGGAATGTTCGGAGGGAGTAGGCCCCTCATAGTGACCTGTCTCCCCCAACGTTTCCTGAACACTGTGGTTTTGTATTCGGAGAGGTATGTTTGAAATGGTTTCAGTCTGTTATTCCAGCACCTTTAAAAATAATCACACGGGCTTCACGGCATAAATCTTTTGCTTAGAGTTTTTGAATAGAACGAACATTTTTGATTTTTTTTAAGGTGTTCAATTCCATGTGAACCTGGTTCTCTTTTATTATCACATATAGCCTTGGGGACAACCAATGTACGGGCAAGGCAAAGTGTGTCACCATTTTGAATCGTAATGATTCCTTGATTGTTACTGCTATATCAGCTAGCGGGAGGGAGTTTATCACAATAACGTGCACTCCCACGAGACTCCTTAAAATGGCTGAGTTTAACGTACAGTGGTGCCATACTCAAGAACAAATTATTACTCTGCAACACTTGACTTATGTTATAGAGCACGGTTTGAGCGTCTAATTGATCTGCTCGCCTAAATTAGACATATACAGGGTTCAACGTCGAGTCCACGCTGTTCAAAAGTAAGCCGACGTGATCATCGGCGCTGACGCCATGGTCCTGTAGCCGATTGACAAAGTAGTAGTTTGTTCTTCAAGCCAGCTTAATGCGTCACTATCGCTTGCTGGTACACCCAGATGTACGGTAACTTATCTACCAGTATAAAATAAACGCCCCAATTGCTTAGTTCTTTCCTCTACGATTTGAAGAGGGATACCTGGCAACGTCCCACCACCTGGTTTACCGGGCCACTAATTCCTGCCTGGGGTGATGATGACGGTCCCACCCACACCATATCAGTGCCTTGAAGGGAGGCAGTCATCCCCACCTGCCGCATCCCTACACCATCGGCTTGCGGGAAGATGTCTGAAGGTAGCAAATCTCCCTCTGGCTGGATGGGGGCTGCGGAGGTTGGGGTCTGTTTCACGTCTTCCCTCCGTCTCGGACAGCCATCTACATTTTCCAATTGAGCTAAAACACAAGAGTTTTAAATCAAAAACAAGTCAAACTAACTTCAAAGGAAACGCTTGAAGCAATATTCTTCCAATCAAAGGCAGTCTAAAAAAAAGTCATTGCCAGCACTTTTAAATCAATCAGGGTATCATATAAGCTAGCAAAATATATCTTGAAAACAAAATGAGAATTTTATTTATAGTTTGTTCTCGGAGTGGACAGTGTGAATATCATATATTTAAATGGATCCCTCAGTTGCTCTAACTACTCAATTTAAAAGACTCTTGTTTATTTTACAGAATGTTTGGAACATTATATTTACTTTAAGATTCTATTTGAAAAGTGTTTTCACCTATTAATATTCTATAATAGAGGTTCACTAAGCAATCTGCTCATTATATGCTCTTTCAACGTATACAACGATTTTTAATTATTTTAACGTAAAATAATAGTCTCACATATGGTTGCATCAATCGTATCCAGAGTTGAAAACATTTATCTTAATGAATTGTGTGGCTCTAGGGACGGTGGGGGAGGTGCTATTACGTGAGACTCCGCAGACATAATATGGCCCCATGCATCTGAAACAAACATAACATTGTATTAGAATCTTTTAACGTAAGTGCTGACCATGAATAATCATACAGAAACTACCTATTAATCTGAATAGTCATTTTCACAATGATAACTATGGTCCTGCTGGGACTCGAACCCTGTACACCCAAATCAGAATGTTTGCATTCTACTAACTGAGCTAAGGTGTTATACAATAATATTTCAACAAGGTAAACATCTTAAAATAATATATTTACCATGTAGCATTTATTAAACAAAAAACCGATAGTGCCAATTTTTTTTATGGGAAAACCCACCAATTTAGCACATTATTCATTTTTCTGAATAATTTTGCATGGTGCAATAAATTTTACTTTTAAAAGCTAAGTATTCTTTCTTACAATTCCAGTCTTTCATTGGCCAGCAATTACCAACTGTTTGCGTTCAATTCTCCCATGTAGGCACCGAGGGCGATCAGATCCACTGATGTCTTTCAGCCAAAAGCGATCCCTCAATTCTAGGAGCCAAAGAGTACAACTCCAAAAAGGAACGTGGTAGCTGCGAAAACACAAAATATCTCCTAGTACGAGGCGATACATTTTCAAGAATGATTTCTACAATTTGGGGCTCACTGAGCTTTAAATTGAGGATGCTCGCAGCTTCCGAAACAGAGAGAATAAATATCCTGAGGGACTCGTGAGAAAATTGGAAGCGATATACAAACTCCGAACATAAACGCTCCCTTTCTCGTCTAGAAACTAGAGAATAAATATGATATCCTTCACTGTAACCTACGGGATTCCCTGACTAATCACCTCAGAGATAAGGTGTGTTAAGAATCCTGATGTTTTCCCGAGACATAACACTAATATTTCAGAATCCTCAACGAGACGCAATTTGTGAACTTTGTTTACTTCCAGCAGGAAAGCGAACAACACGGAACTATTCTGTCCATCACACACAGGAATGCAATTCAACCAATCGCTGACTACTTTGGACCGAGTCCTATTACCATGTGAACCATCCGAAGCAACAATAACATTGTTAGGAAGTGGGTTCTTAGGGGACAACGTGTTTCCCATAGGATCTAATGGGGCCTGGCTACCAACATCGGCCATTGAAACCTCTATATTCCTGCTGACCACCTGATCGAACGCATCATTATTATCAATGTCAGAATTTAATGGATTATTCTCACCCAACTCCCGAGACACCATGGTCCTCAATTCACAAACAGTGGATTCAGGGTTAATAGCTATCTCTCTGCCCAAGAGCTTCGCAATTAACGTCTCTCGGTTCAGCTTGTACACTTGTGATTTGCTGCCAAGTGTTTCAGATGTGTCCGATCTATGGCGTAGAACGGGGCTTGTAACAAACAAAACAACAATTTGAGAAAAATGACCAAAACGATATATATAACCCTGTGAAGCAGAGTGGCGCAGCTCAACCCAACATCCAGTGGGGCTAGCGTTGTATCCCCGCCGGCAACGCTCCAACAAGCCACCACAGTGAGCGAGTCGCAAAGTTACAAAATATAGAGCTAATCATCAGGGACCCTTAATGATCTGTACTCAGTTCGACAACAAAACCCTCTCTCATGGACCAGTCTATTTATGCGTAACGGGAATAAACGTATTAGTCTGATAGAATCCTGATATAAACAAAACGTGTAATGTAACAAATATGGCCCAACGGCTTGTTTATTAGAAAAATAGATAACAATGAAATATATAATATGGTATACTTGCTATAATCTTAATATAAACCATCTGAGAATCAAAACAAAAAGAACGAGTCTCGCATTTTTAGAAATATTAAAGAATATAATAAAACTAAATTTTGAAGTACGGCTCATGGGCCACCACTGAATAATGCAAATAGATAATTTATGCTATGCTGGTGGCCGGGGTTCAATCCTCGGTCCCAGCAAAGATTTAACTGATTACCAAACCTTTCCTTCACCTCTGACAAGACATCTTGTGAATGTGAGGAATGCCAGGCCTCCACCGTGGTTCGGATTNCATGATTGAATATAGCAACCCTACAGAAATATATATATATATATATATATAATAAAATTTAAATCTCTAGCAACTCCCTCATAGTTAAATTAACATATACTAAATAGACAAAAACATACAAATAATTTCCTCTCTATACTTCCAACTCGGCATAAAGATATTAGCCCGCCAACCTCAGATACAAGAAATTATTTTAGCAGCCATGATAGTTCCACAATCTAACTCGCGACCTAAAAGCTCACCAACAGACTTAAATACATTAATGTTAATTCATAGCGGCAAAATTAGTTTCAATTACAAGTCCGTTAAAGATATTAATATCAACAAACAACTAACACTGACAATAATATATATATATATATATATACATATGCATGTTTAAATAAAATTAGCATAATAAACAAACATCTAAACTATCCAAAAAGATGGCTGCGGTAGAATAAACCCTAGCCTCTAACGTAGATAAACATAATCTATGTATAAATCCCCATCTTTACAATGACTTACATCCTATTGAGTCCTTGTGACTTAAATGGGATCAAAGAGTACATAACATCGCTAGGAACATGCGTATATTCAGTTTGTAACAGGGGGAGAAAACTGGATGGGAGGTATGACCTCACAGATGTCTTCCTCGGCGCCTGCGCACAACGCCGTAGAGTCTAAGAATGAAAGGGGGGGGGGGTTAACGAGCACACGAATAACTAG
>CABFOW010007805.1:0-11731 GCA_902141385.1 Timema californicum | reverse complement strand
GAGGAAGGGAGAGGGAAAGGTGTCCAGGAGGATGTTGAATAGAAGGCAGAGAGGAAGAACAAGGGACAAGGGCCGAAGTAAGGAGGAGAGTGGAGGAAGAGAGAGAGAAAGGTGTCAAGGAGGATGTTGAATAGAAGGCAGAGAGGAAGAACAAGGGACAAGGGCCGAAGGGAGTAAGGAGGAGAGTGGAGGAAGGGAGAGGGAAAGGTGTCCAGGAGGATGTTGGATAGAAGGCAGAGAGGAAGAACAAGGGCCGAAGGGAGTAAGGAGGAGAGTAGAGGAAGAACAAGGGCCGAAGGGAGTAAGGAGGAGAGTGGAGGAGAGAGGAAAGGACTGGAGAAAGGTGGATGAAGTGGTGGGAGGAAAAGAGGCAGTGGAGAGGCCTATGTTACAAACAGACTCAGCCAGTGGCTGGAAGCTGTCCATGATGATGATGATGATGATTACAAACGCTCTCAATATTAATACTTTACTTTCTTTCCGTACCTCACAATCCCTTAGGGTTACGTGCTCACACAATAATTATCATAGTGTGGTAGTGATTGGGATGGTAACATTCTACCTTCAGACTCTTGGAAGGATAGTCGCAAAGAATTGAACAATAAACACCTTCATTACACTCGAGTGGCGTTAGAAATCCAACCACTCCGTCCCCGACAGGTCAGTTTTAACTTCAGTGTCATGAAGTTTAGTCCGTCTTTCCCACTTGGCGCGCTACATGTTATTTGGTGATATGTGGTGCTAATATATATATATATATATATTACACGTGATTGTGATAACATGATCTACGTTTCAGCATCACACTTCGGCCTACTCTATTTGTATCAGCTAAATAGAAAGAGCCGCTACCCATTTAGAGTACTCCGGATTACTTCCGAGTGATACCAGACATATATTTAATATTTATTCCTCGATACTAGGATATTTCTTTATTGGATCTTTGGTTATCTCGCAAATATTCTAACACTGAGTTCAATTTCCGTGTTTGGGTGTCCTTTTCAACGAATTTAATTTAATTGAAATATGTTCCCTCACATACAGACATTGGCGTGATTACAATTATTTGTGTTTTATATACTAGTATAAGGTCTGATATTCAAGGCTATGTTGGTTTATAAATAATGTTCTGTTACTAGAAAACGCACGTTTAATGCAGTAAAAAAAAGGATACTATAGCCTTTGCTTGGCTACTATATATTATAGTAGAATATCTTTGTAGTTCAAGCTGTTTGAAAAATATTTTATTTACTGACAATGTATGTGTTTAACTTATTTTACTATCAGTACAATAAATATTTACAACAAAATCATTAACGTAATTTATTATTCATACATTGCAAAATTTCAGCCTATTTTAATATTAGAAAATAATAATTATAAATGAATCTATATTTATATTTGTCTACCAGCTGGTTATCTAGTGTTGGCCATTTTTCTGTCAATCACATGGCCTTATTTGTGTCAATCATATGACCAACTCAATCTTTGAATTGTTTATTTTCACTTTGTCGATCAGTTGATTGTCGCTCGCTTTTCCGTCTTATGTATGATATTGTCGACCAGTTGTTGCAAGTAATCTCAGCCTCTGGATCCGCTTGGAGTTTCACTGTTAAATCTAGTAATAGAAACTAAAAGGCATACATTTTTTCACAACGGATGAAGTACCTTGAAATTTTCAGCAGTCAAGTTATTTAAATAAGCTGCCACGTTTTTTTTAATATACCAATTTTTAGTACAGTAAAATTTTGCGAGCCGTTTCATAAGAGCATTGTTTTAAAATATAGTCTTCTTTGAATCATATAATTTTAATTTATAAATTTATTTAATTCTAAATAAATAATTTTGTTGTTTATTATCACAGCGGTCACAACACAGGAATACTTAGCTTAGCTTATCTTAAAATATCAGTATATTATTATTATTAGCACCGCGTCTTACTACCCGTTCGGGTTATACGCACTTACACTAATGTGTAATGGTAGGGTGATTGTGAGATGAAATGGAGGACCTACAGTTTAACGTGGAATCCGAACCACGGTGGAGGCCTGGCATTCCCCACATTCACAAGATGTCTTGTCAGAGGTGAAGGAAAGGTTTGGTAATCAGATAAATCTTTGCCGGAACTGAGGATTGAACCCCGGACGCCAGCATAGAAGTCTGACACCTTTCCCCTAGACCGCCAGGTCACCTAATGTCAGTATGAATACACACAATAATTGTATATTGATGTATCTGCAACAAAGGCTGTAAAATAATTCGGGGGTTGAGCATAAAGATGGTAATACAAACAATTAACAAACATTGGCCTAGAAATAGCGAAAAAAACATTTCCATGAGAAAATAATTAAGAGTAAACCCAACCAGGATTAAAACTCAAGCCCCCAGCTCCCAGCTGAACCATGCAGTGGCAATTTACTTTCTGAAATGACTGTCAATATTGAAAGTCCTTAGCGAAAAAACAAAAAAAAACAAGGTGGTGTTATTTACAAACAAGATACAACACCGCGTTTTACTATATGTAGGTGACCTGGCGGTCTAGGGGTAAGGTGTCAGACTTCTGTGCTGGCGGCCGGGGTTCAATCCTCGGTCCCGGCANATTACCAAACCCTTCCTTCACCTCTGACAAGACATCTTGTGAATGTGGGGAATGCCAGGCCTCCACCGTGGTTCGGATTCCACTTTAAACTGTAGGTCCTCCATTTAATCTCACAATCCCCCTACCATTACACATTAGCGTAAGTGCGAATAATCCGAACGGTTAGTAAGACGCGGTAATAATAATAATAATAATATCTGTTCATACTGTACGCAAATTTACATTAATTAGTCAATGTCCTATATATTTCAGGATAGCGGTACCTTACCACGACGCTGCTTGCCGCTATTGCCGATACAAGATGGCTTCACTCTTCGGCTCCAGCCATAACACTTCCTCTGGAGGCTGCAACGATAACTACCGAACATGTCAACTTGAAGCCACTAAGCTATTCAACATGGATGCCATCAACTTCTGGAAGTTCCTTGCTTCTATATTCAACTTCAAGTTCAGCGAATAGATCAAATGGGAAATAAATTTTATAAGCATATATTAATATGTTAATAGCTTATATGCACCGACAAAATAATATTCTTTGCCACCCATCCACTCTATTGGTTTATCTGTCAGGAATGGTTTTAGTGGGTTGAGCTAGGTACAGTAGCCCCATGGCTTCTTTGGTGCCGACTGACAGCTTTAAAAAGTTACCAGAACAAATTACGTATTCCTACGTGGAACCAGATGATCTGCAAAGACATGTGTTTAGCGGCTGTCACTTTTGACAGTCAAAATTTAGGTATTTACCTAAATGTTGACTGTCAGAAGTCAGCAGTGACCTGTCAGTCAAAACCAAAGAAATCATGGGGCTACTGTAACGTCCAACAACCGTGTGGGTTCCTTTTAAGCAGGGGTTCAGTGGAGCTGGAGGGGAGGGAAGTTCCGGCTCCGGTTTGAAGGGTGGAGCGGTGCTCCGGCTGATTATCAGTGTAAAATACAGACTTCTCTAAATATTGGACTGTCTTGGAATGTGGATGTACAAAACTTGTCTTTTCACTTAATGGTGATTGAAAGTTATTTAAATGAATGATAATTACAATAGATGCATGTAAATTAAAAGCATAATGAAATAAAGATGCGAGCAAGCATGAGTTTTAGCTAATTTTGGTTTGCATACCCCCCTCCTCCACGTACCACCATAACACCCCTAATAAGGAGCAATTGCACTGCTACATTTGGGACAACACCTACTAGAAAATTGAATAAAAGTTATTTAGAATGTAGCGTGTAGGGTGTAGTTGGAACAAGCTGTAGTTTATACTTTAGAGTAATAAAGTTAAGAGCTCCTCACTATTATCAGTATTCTAGTATCCAAGAGTATGCGTGCTGTAATAATGCTGTAATGTGCTGTAATATAGGAAATCTAGCATTGACCAGACAATTGACAGTATACAAGACACTAGAAGGGACCCCTTGGCACGACTTTCTGGTTCTTTCCTTCTCGTTCTACATACACTGGTAAAATCTCAGGGTTTATATAATACAAAACTATGCTTTTACTCCTCTGATTCGGTTATTATTGCCACTGGTTATTTTGATAGTCGATGAAACTTTCGCTTACCAACAATAAAAAATACGTCAGTGGTGGTTTGTTGATTATATTTAGCACCGCTTCTTACTACCCGTTTGGGTTATACGCTTTAAGTACTAATTATTCTAGTGGATTAGGAATTGGGAAGGTTGAATTAGAGGAAGTGAACCCGCATATGCGTGGAGGGAGAGTGGAAAACCGTTTAGGAAGAACCACCCTAGTTCACCCGACCGAGATTCGAACCTCGATCTCCTCGTCCTCAGCAGTCGAGCTCAACACAAGCGCGTTAGCCAACTATGCCACCGAGGTGGGTGGTTTGTTGATAAAATAACAAATGGCGTTAGCAATTTGGATTGTGACACACGTTTACAGTCTAGTATAAACAAAGGTTTCCAAGATGTAACAGTTCAAGTAAAACTTACGAAACCTTATACTGTATATCTCCATTAATAGGATTAAGAATATGTTTGCCTGTCTGTCATGAGCGCTGCGCAATTTATCCCCCATGCTGAGGTCTGGTATTTAAATATAAGTAGCCCGTGTGCACATACATGTGAACATCGAAATTGTAATTTTAAAACGTTGATTAGATTTCTTTTTAATTAATTAAAAACCGGATCACACGCACCAAAAAGGCCTCGGAAAAAGAGGGCAAAATTGAAATATCTTTAAAGTTATCTAACATCCATAAAACTAAACATTATATATCTAATATTAGAATAAATCGTATTCAAGATTGTGTGCTTAAATAGATATTTTAAAATGGTTTCGTTCATAGGGAATAAAATAATATTTGGTTTTCCTGGAGTCAAACAATATCTAAACAAAAATAGTACGAGCATATTACATCAAATTACAATCAAAAGATACCTTACTTGATTCTAGGTGACGACTAAAATATTAGTACTTGTTAAAAATATCACCCAAATTGTATATTTTTAGCGCAAGAGTTGAATCTCATGTCAACCGTCCTATTCAGTTATAAATGTTTGGTGCATTTTGCCCTTTTTGAATGTAATAAGCAATCCTAAATCTGACTTGACTTCCTTTAAGGTTTTCATAGTGCGTGTGACCGTAGGCAAGCGGCTACCTCCAATTTAGATCCATAAGACATTGTATTAGTAATTTGTATACTACTAAAATTATGAGATCTAAATTTATAATATGCCACCATATATTAATCATCTGAAAAAACAGAAATTAAAATACAAATACAGTGAGAATGCTACAATTAAAAGAGATGATTGTTGTATCATATATAAAGCTTGAGTTGGAACCTGATTAAACTAGGTAAAACTAATTCAAGCAAAGCCACTTCGTTAAAGTAAGTTTTAACTATTTCTTTCTAGAACCAACCATATGCAGTTGACTGTACCAATGTGCACTAAAAATCCTGCAAGCAATACACGCTCTGACCAGATAAAAAATTATTGATGGAAATGATAGGCAATAATATTTGTTTCTAAGGACAAATAATAATAGCACCTTATCATGTAAAGTATTTATTTTAGGTGTTTAACGGAATACTTTCTGAACCGACTGATCGTATCAGAACACGAGAGTTTCTATGAGCAAGAGTTAAAGGGCCTACCAATTTTTTTAGTAAATGTATTTTCACATACCTTACAGAGTTATTTTACATGTCACAGTTAACATGGGACCCAACGGATTTACTTCCCCTCCGAAGAAAGTTGTGCTACCTGGGATATTATCGCTCAATCCGTCGACTCTGGCTGATCTTGAACCCACAATAATGGGTTTCGAGGTGAGTACTTTACCCCAATACCGCCAAGGTTGACTTTAAATAATCGATTATACCTTATGTTAAATTTATTACATGTTGATATGATATTTAAGTTGAAATCACCTTCCAGTTTCCTGCACAAGCGTTGATTCCAAGGAAGAGCGTTCCAGCCCTTGTCCTGTTCCTATAGCTGCTTCCTACACTGCAGACCTCAGAGAAAATTCGTGATCGGGCAGCTGTTAGCTGGTCAAGAACACTTTGGAGGAAGAGCGTTCCAGCGCTTGTCCTGTTCCTATAGCCGCTTCTTACACTGCAGACCTCAGAGAAAATTCGTGATCGGGCAGCTGTTGGCTGGTCAAGAACACTTTGGAGGAAGAGCGTTCCAGGGCTTGTCCTGTTCCTATAGCCGCTTCTTACACTGCAGACCTAAGAGAAAATTCGTGATCGGGCAGCTGTTGGCTGGTCAAGAACACTTTGGTGGAAACATCAAGTTAATCTTTATCTGAAATAAATAAGAATAGATAGAATTGGGTTTAGAATTTAATTAAAACTTTAAATTTAATGAACCTAACTAAAATATTCTTGTAGAACACTTCATTCTTATTAATATATTACTTTTTTGTTAAGTACTCTATACGATTTTTCAAAGGTCTCCCTTGATCTGCCTACATCCAGCATAGGTGTGATGGCATTATCTCCAACATACACCAAAGAATGTGTTGCATCAGAAATAAATTTAATTTTTCCAGCCTGTTTCTATACATTTTCTTGGGCTTCCTTTCTAACTGAATAAATGTTGAGTGAGTACCAGCCAGTGATTCCGATTCGTCACTGGTCTCATTTTCCTCCCCATTTAAATTCCTCTGCTCCATAAATTCTCGAAGCTCATCCACATCCTGGACTTTTTTTACAGCTTCGGATGGCAGCATATAGTATCTAGTAAGTTCAACTTAAGGCTCAATAAAAAGCATAATTTTCTATGACAACTGTTTAATCCCTTAGTGAAGACTATTTTTCATAAACTGCACAAATCAAATATACGCCTACGCCCGTCATAAATCTGTACGACAGAGGTTGTTCGTATTTGAAAACACTTAAATTGGGGCACACCATGTGCAGGTCACATAGTTCTGTATGTAATTTCTTTTCGGCCTCCATCGTTTGGCAACTTTTAGATTGGATGATTGACGATGGAGACGTACACCATAAGACGTGCGCTGAAAAAAAAACCGTGAATTCGTTCTGTAAAGACGGGTGTTTTACCTGCTTATCAATTACCCACAAGAATAGCGAGACCTGCCGCTCTCGTCATCAACACTGATCCACACACCGAGCCTGAGATGCATTGGGTCGCCATATTTATCGACAAAAACTGCGTGGGAGAATATTTTGACAGATATTATTTTCTATCCCATATAAAGTCTAATCTGGCATTTATATGTTAAAAAACTTCCCCCACATCTCATAGCACGCTACAACTTCAGATGTTTGCAGCCATTACTATCTCATGTACCTTCTCTATCTCACCTAGAACATTCCGATGAAACTTTTCCTAACCTATTCCTGCCCAACAATCATACAGGCAACGATGCTAAGGTGTTGAGATATCACAACACATTTTTCAAGACTGCAGGGTCCCGCCAACCCTCAATATGCTGCGTCCAATCAGCATGCACCTATAAAAGGGGTTCTCGAAGGCATTCCAACCATAACTCTGACAGTCGTCAAAGCTAACAAACATCATGGAGGGTCAAGATGTTTGCAATCGCAAAGCAAAGCCGGTTAAGCCGCTCGCCATCATAATAAGTTTTTTCAACACTTTGTTCCCGCTGTACTAAATCGTGTTATCGTCAGCATAAGCATCAAGAACAACTTTTTGCCTCATGTCCAGCTAGAAAAATGCGGAGGGAACTGTATGGTGTTTAACCGTATATAGTGGCAAGAACTGGACCAGTCAGTCATTCATATCAAAGATTTTCAGCAACACGCAACCTCCTCAAAATATTAGTCTGACTAATCATGAAATCTCTCTGAGACGCATGTGTGGTGACCGTATGGTCGTCATCAGCGAGAAACAAGATGCCGGACTTAAACTGGTCGCCTATCCAGCACCTAGCTAGGCGCTTCTTTGTGATGTGTGGGACCTCATCGACTTTGAGTTCAACTGCCAGAATATTTGGTCGACACCCTCCGCACGCTATTGCAACGATTTGATCGACACACTCGTCGTGGATGTATGCGACACGCTAATAGAATCAGCGGATGTCATCGATCTTGAACAGCCTACGGTTAATCGCACATCAGAACCTTGGATATTATCAGTGCTACCAACTATACACATCAAGTCGTCGCTTTGGCTTATTACATTATTGATTGTGAACTAAACACAATTTTACAAACGCATCTAGAAACACTGTAGAAAAACATATGAACGAATATATGCGGCATTCCTGTAAAAGTGTATAGTAAATATTATGTAAGATGTCTGTGAAACCTTTAATATATGTCTGTAAAACCTTTAATGTTTAATAAATATATGTTTTGTAGTATCGTGTTTTATTCACGCAAAACCTTTCTGTACCCTTACACGTAGATACGAGTCTCGACTTGTTGAGCTGTCAAACTGTCACAAAATATCAACAGGGTAAATGACCTCTTGTACTAGCTCACGATTTCAAGGTCATTATCTATTCGTGTATTGTTGAGCCACCAAACTGGCACCTGTCATCAGGGAATAGCCATTACCAAATATAGGGTGGGTGAGGGGTTGCGATACCAGAAAAACCCATTGCCGAGGGAAGTTTTGCCAGAGTCATTAAAACATTAAATGTTTAATAAATATATGTTTTGTAGAATCATGTTTTATTCACGCAAAACCTTTCTGTCCCTTTACACGTAGATACGAGTCTCGACTTGTTGATCTGTCAAACTTTCACCAAATATCAAAAGGGTAAATGACCTCTTGTACTAGCTCACGATTTCAAGGTCATTATCTATTCGTGTATTGTCGAGCCGCCAAAATGGTGCCAGTCATCAGGGAAAACCCATTACGATATCATTCGATGTCATGAACTATTCGTGTCTTGACATTTCTTGTCTTCTCGATCCACCAAACTGGCACCGGCCATCAGGGTATATCCATTACCAAATCGAGGGTGGGTGAGGGGTTGCGACATCAGAAAAACCCATTGCCAAGAGAAGTTTTGCCAAAGTCAATGACCTTGTTCATAGCTTAAAGGTCACGATCTATTCCTGTATTGTCGAACCGCCAGCTGGCATCAGTCATCAGGGTTGTGACAGTGCGATGACGTCATTAGGAAAACCCATTGCCGAGGGGAGGGTTGCCATAGCAATGACCTAGCTCACGGTTTCAAGGTCACGATCTATTCTTGTCTTGTTGAGCTGCCAAACTGACGCCGGGATTTGGATAACGTCATCAGGAATACCAAGAGGGAGGAGTGGGTGTTGCGACATCATACGTGAAAGGGTTGGGATTTGAGTTGCGACATCACTGGAAAAATCCAGCGGAAGGGGGTAGTGGCAAAGTGAGTGGAAGTGAAAGGGGATTTTGAGACAGCTGTGAGAGGGAGCCTTTGCTGGATGCCCTCATTCCACACAACGCAGCCGCCAGGAGTGTTTTGGCAGCACCCTCATATTGACACGCCACGGGAGGAGCATACCAACACCGTAGACTGCATGTTCCACACATAAATAAATAAACTCTACCACCCTAATCCAGCCCATACATAAAAAGTCAATTAGCACAATTAAAAAAGCAATGAGCACACATAAATAACCATTGAGCACAAATAAATAACCAATGAGCACAAATTAAAAAAACAATTTTGTACAAAAATAAATAAGTTTGGAACACTGGAAAAGGGTCAGGAAGAGGGAGAGGGGTCAGGATGAGAGGAGGGGGTCAGGAGGGCGGGATGAGAGTGGGAAAACCAACAGCCAATCAGAGAGCGAGGGTCGTGGTGACGTGATAAAATCTGGCCAATCACAGAAGAGTGGAATGAAACGCTGGGATAGCTACTCCTGTGTTATTAAAATGTATATATTTAATAATAATAATAATAATAATCTACCTTAATGGTGACGTTAAAGCTACTGCTTTCTCTTACCTCTAACAAAAAAATTACAGTTAAATATAATCTAAACAAATGAAGCACATAAAAAATACAAATGATGACATAAAAACAAAAGATAAATACAAATAAATTATGTAGTATGAAAACACAGTAAAGATATTATTTCTTCTTGTGTGAAAGTAATTATAGTCTAAATTTACACTTTCACACATGCACATTACACAAGAAGGGGTCATCGTGTCTCACATTCCTCGATTTCACGACTGAGCACTCATAATCAGTTAATTTGCTAGTTTTATCTTGAAACAATCAAGTTTTAATTTAGTCATTCGGTTGTTTAGAATATTACATGAACTAGAAGCTGAAACAATGAATACGTTTTAAAAGTAATTGAAATTTTGAAGAGTAATAAATAAAGTAGAGTTTTCTTGTGATCACGTGGGTAAATTATTAGATTTGTGTGAGAGTATGCTTAAAAAGAGTTATTGTGGGGGTAGGAAGTAATTAGTTTCTTAAATGGCACGGAGCTCAAAATACAGATAGGTAGTCTTCACCTTTTTATATTTTAGTGACATTAAATTATTTATTTTTTTGAAAAGATTTCAAATTAATTTTGAATTATTTTTAGCGTTTATAAAAAAAATTGATCTCCTTGATTAAAAAACTTTTATTCTTAACTAAGCATTATTAGAGATATTCTCTAATCTATCTTTTCTATATAATAAATAACATCAACATAATTATTGGAATTTTAATTATTTCTGCAATTTAAACTTCAATAAACCAGTTTATAGTTGTTATAATAACCATACAAACGTAAAGGAAACGCCAAAATATTTTATCTAAGATGATAAGTATGTTAGTTAAGATAACACAAATGGGTCTAGAAAAATAAAAATAAATAAAAACAGTCAGCTAATCTTAATTGTGTGTACTGGCCAAATATTAATGCTAAAATTTGATTAAAGAGTAATCAGCCGACAATAAGCTCACAATACTCCAGCAACAAAGATAGCTCTGGATATTAAGTTGGTCCTATTTACAAGAAAGTGATTATCATTATTTTAAGTGTGCATTATAATTATAAATGTTGGATTTGTTACAAAATGTGGACAATTTCAATGCCAGATATTTTATTTATGTTCTTGGTTCTTGGTCACATATTACACTTGATCATACAAACTAATCTAAGGCTATTTGTGATAAATTCTTACGCCTTTCTGGTATATAGGTGGTAAATAAAATCACAATTCGACATAGCAGTAGACGCAATAGGTACAACAAATATTTTCATTAAATATGGAAGCTATTAGGAAGTTAATAATATTAATTTAATTAACTTCCTAATAGCTTCCATATTTAATGAAAATATTTGTTGAAAATATATGTATATATATATATATGCATAAAACTAAGAACTATATTCTGATAATAGAAACGGTTTCCAGTTCTTAAATGAAGAACTGATCTGATTCGAACCATCCCTAAATGTAATACACCAATTTTAATTTACCTACTTCTGCTACGTCTACTTCATTAAATGTTTCACCGAAACACCTATATTAAGAAAATAGATTTTTTCAATCGATAAAAGTTGAAGATTTGAAAATGGTGTCAAAAGATCTGCTAATTAAAGGTGTCCCAAAATGCAGGAGGTCAAACATCAGTCAACAAATGCATTATATAAATTATTATTATTATTATCACCGCGTCTTACTACCCGTTCGGGTTATACGCACTTACGCTAATGTGTAATGGTAGGGTGA
>CABFOW010007804.1:0-13159 GCA_902141385.1 Timema californicum | reverse complement strand
CCCCCCCCCTCCCCCACATGCACAGTAGAGTTTCATGTATAACATTGGTATCCTAGTCCAGAGCTTCTCTTTAGATCGTATCTCAGTCTCGCCAAGGAGTGTGGCCAAGCCATCATCATTTGTACTGTTTCAAATGAGATCTGCCAAAACCTAATATAATAACGGGTACAATAATCTGTCATATTTTATTTTATTTTATTTTGTGCTATTTTAGAGTTTATTTTATAGGTGAGGCATAACTATATTTTGAGTCATTTTAGTCACTTTTATTGAATATTATGGATTCACATACTTAAGTGGAATTATTGTTGTTTCAAATTTCTTGAAGCTTGTTTACTTGTATACCATGTAAAGCATAGATCTGTCCCAACCAGGATTTATACCATTAACTTTCAATTCCATTCACTGTCAAACTGTACCTAATTTTGAAAAATAAGATGAATGTGATTCGAGTGAATGATTGCACCAAACGGTTGGCACTAATTGTTGTGCTTTGGCTGTTTGTGATTGGTGCAACCTCGTTATGGTTCTATGGGAGATCATACAATGAAGAAAAAGATGAGCCAAGCGCTTTGGTCAAGAAATTAAAGGAATATGAAATAGAAAATACTGAACTCAAAACCTTCCTAGATGACATTTCCAAAAGAATATTGTGAGTATATTATTATTATTATTATTATTATTATTATTATTAGCTTATTGTGTTGTAGACAAACACCCCCCAGTGCCCATTTGAGCTCCACACACACACACACACATATTCATCATGCTAGTGGGATTGGGAGTATGAAGGTATGAATTCAGAGGAAAAGTACCTCCATTTAGGTGGAGGGAGTGTGAGAAACCATTTAAGAAAAACACCCTTACCGCACCCTACCAAGATTCTAACCCTGATCTCCCTGTCACCGGCCATCGGAGGTAAGACAAGAGTGATGCATTTTAGCATGTGACCCCCGATGTAGGTAGTAGACTAACTGCTAGCAAAGATATATATCTGTAGTTTAGTAGAGAAAGAGGAAAGAGGGCTTGCCGCATCCCCAATTTTTAAGAGAGTGGGAAAAATTAATACTTTAGAAACCATTTCTTACTCAAAATTACCTATTAGTATAATTATTAAGTTTTTTGCTTGTTTTTTACCATTGCACTTTTCACTCCATGAAAAATAAGAGAAAATCAGAATGTACCCTTCCTCTTAAGTGAAAAAGCTGTACATATTTCTTTTTAACAATTTTTTGAAGTTAAAATTACCAGCTCATAACTTATTTTGCAAAAAAACTTGTCTTGCAGGTGTTATTGTTAGTAAATTTTGAAAAATGACACCTGGATACCAGAATCAAACTTGGGACTCTTGGCCAAGCACACCAATTATCTGCCCCTGAGGTATCCAGTATTTGTCCCAAGCTCAGTGGTAGAGAATTGTCCTGCTCAGCCAAGAGTCTTGGGGTTCGATTCCCATATTCAGGTGTCATTTAAAAAAAATTATGAATAATACTTGATGATCATCATCGACTGTTTCCAGCCTGTAGCCGGGTCAGTTTAATAAAATGTCTACTCTTCCTCTGTCGTTCCACCATTCTTTTCCTCTTGCACACTTTCTGTTATCTGCTCATCCCATCCCGTTCTTGGTCTCCCTTGCAGTTTTTTTCTACATTCAGACATACACTTTCCTTGGCATCCTTTATTTTTCCATCCTCATCACATGTCCACACCATCTCAGTCTTGCTTCCTCTACTATCTCATGTACTCCAACATCCTCATTACATGCCCATACCATCTCAGTCTTGCTTCCTCTACTATCTCATGTACTCCAACATCCTCATTACATGTCCATACCATCTCAGTCTTGCTTCCTCTACTATCTCATGTACTCCAACATCCTCATCACATGTCCATACCATCTCAGTCTTGCTTCCTCTACTATCCCATGTACTCACACTCTTTCCTGGACATGTAGGTAATGTGCAATATTAATTGTACAAGCATATGCTTTATCAAAGTGTTATTGTGCTATGTTTATTTAACTGTATAATTTTAACTCTATGCATGCATGTGATTCGTGTTGTCCGACAACTGAAAAAACGGACGGCAAAAACTTTTCCGGTTTGTAGGGTTCTTTTATTCATACAACATTTAGTCGTCTGTTGAACAAACTAGTAGGGGAATGAAAACATTTAATCAGTGTTGCCAATTTCTTGCAGTAGAAGATTGATCCATGCATGTTGAATGCTGTTTATCAGTTGATCTTAAGAAAAAGTTGAAAAAGAAGATGGGATGTCCATGCCATTAACAGTGCGAGATACATAGATAGTGCATTTGGTAATCTGCACGGAAAATTAAGAGATGACAGTGACAAGTTTTATCAATTATTATAGAATGGATATTACATCGTTTGGCCAACAAGATAGGAGGTTGGCTGCACTGATTTCTAGAGAAGAGACGACACACAACTCGCATGTTTGCATAAAAAGAACCATTAAATGCCATGCAGATAGAGAAACCGGAAAAGTTTTTGCTGCGTGTGATTCTTAGGACATGACGACACATTCTTGAAATCACAACAATTAACCTGGACGACAGAGCATAAAGGGATCCATTAGTTCCCATCGATTTATAATATGGGCTAGTGTTTGCTGTCGGTTGTCGGACAAAACGAATCACATACTTAAAAGGGCCCTAACTTATGAGAGTATTTGGTTATAGAGAGTTCTAGCCTGCCTGATAAATCTCAATTTGAATGTCTTGTCTATACCTTTTTAGCACAATATTACTAATTTGACTCAGAATCACTCATTTATCTACTTGGAACCATTTGTCCAACTCGATAGATCGTTTTATTACTGATCGAAAGGACCCAGATCCAATTTCCAGCACATAAAATAAAAAGTTTACAGTTATAAATTCATTCACAGCAGTCATTGTTGTGTCTGTTCTAAAGCTAAGTACATTAATAAGTCACGTTCTGATATAATCAGTTGGCTCAGAAAGATCAATTTATATATTTAAAATAATAACAATAATATTAATAATGTTAGTGATTAATAATAATAATAATAATAATAATAATAATAATATAATAAGTATAATAACATCACGAAACAATAAGATAAATCACAAGAAACAATAATAACAATCATAACAACAATAACAACTGGAATAATAATACTAAAATAATAATACTGATAATAATAATAATAATAATAATAATAATAACTGTAATAACAATAACACCAACAATAATAGCAACTATAACAATAATAATAATAGTAACAAAAATAACAGTAGCAATAATAAAATCTCTTACAATAAGTTCAAGCACAAATTGGCTGGAGACCCTCAGAACTGATAGGTTAATGTATGCAACCTTAATGGTCCACATTACACTTTCTACAATATAAAATCATGCCAAGTAGCGATAACAAATCTTGTATTGTGATAACTATCTTTACCTGTAAATGGTTTTAGTAACTTTGTGTCTTGTCTTTCTAAGGGAGTCAGGTTTCCATGTTCCTAACATTGCAAAGATGCTGATCAAAGAAGAGAAACCAAAAGTAAAAGAGAAGTCAGAGGAGCTGCCATTGAAGCCCATTGAGAGTATCAATAGTAAGTGGAATTTTAATGTTAAATAGAGAACCAAAGTTAAACTGAGTTGAATGAACAATTATTTGAATGAATGTCTATATTATATCAGTTAAACAACTAGTTTACTTATCACCCTGATTAATATTGATATTCATTAGACAAGTTATCACATATGCAGCAGAAACATGGACAGTGAATGTAAGAGAAACAAGGGAAGTGGAGGCCATGAGAATGAAGTTTGTGAGGAGCATGTTAGCTGTCATGAGGAGAAACAAGTTTAGGAATGAAGAAGATTTGGAGTACAGGGAGTACATGAGATAATAGAGGAAGAAACACTGAGAGGGTATGGGCATGTAATGAGGGTGGAAAAAAGAGACGATGCCAAATAAAATGTTGGAAATGAACTACAGTCAACTCTCGATTCTATGACCTTTCACGGTTCCCTGGAAAAGGCTCGTTATTTCGAAGGGGTTGCTATTGGAATTTTAACCGATTTTGTTCCACCCCTCGACCCTCATAGCAAAAAATTGCATTTACTCCTCTTCATCGCTGGACTCCTGCTGCTCCCTGATTATTTCGGCGTCGTCGAGGGTTCCCCAAACTGTGATGTCATCGTCTGCCACGTCTGCCACGTTTTCTTGTCACACGGCCGAGTGAAAGTCAGGGGGGCAGACGAAGGTGCTGCTTATGAGCCAGGCTGCGGTTCCATGGAGGGGCCTGGCTGAGAATTGGCGTCCACTGGCAGTGGGTCGTCTGGGTGTTCCGCTCTGGCGGTGGCAGGAAGCACACGGACGGCAGCCTCTTCGTCGACTGGTAGGACAAAGTGGGCGTGTTGGAAGCAATTGGCGATTAGCACCAGTCTCACAACCCTCCAACTGGTGGCGATTCTCTCTATGGCCCTAAGCACGTCCGACTTTTTGACGTCCTTGCCCATATCGAGATTCCATATCATACTCTGCACAAGCATCTCGCGTAACTTCACCTTAACTTGCTGGAACTATTCCCCAGTCCAGAGGCTGAGGAATGCTGAGATGTTCTTTGGCAAAAACACCAGCTCGATGTTACTGGGTTTGTCGAGAGCAGGATATGCGGGGCAACTGTCGACAAAGAGCACGACTTTTCTATTTGCGGCGTCCATCTTCGAATCAAAGCCTTGAATTCACCTCGTGAACACCCCCGAGGTCATCCATGCCTTCTTATTAAAATCATAGTCACAAGGCAGGATGTTGCCCTTGAAACCCCGAGTTTCTTGAACTTCCTGATCTTGAGGGGCATTATCTTATTGCTGCCATCCATGTTGCAGCACAGAAGGACGGTGAGGCGCTCCTTGCTCCTCTTTGCAGCCTTGTACTTATCCTCCTTTCACAGCAAGTGTGATCTGACATGAGGTTGTAGAACATTCCCAGCTTGTCGGCGTTGTATACATCTTGAGGCTGATAGCGCCTAAGGATATTTCGGAGCAAGGGAACCCACTCTCTCACCGATGTTGGGTTGATCGATGCGCTTTCATCGATTACCTTGTGGCTGGATATTTTGATGCACTTTGAAACGCTCTATCCACCCACTTGAACACTTAGTTTTCTATACCCAACCTCAGGAAAAATTCATCAGCCTTCCTCTGCATCATCGGTCCGTTTATAGGCACGTTTTGCGCTCTATGCTGGCTGAACCACTCCAGCATAACATGCTCCAGATTCGCGTGTGCACCCTGGAATTTTTGGTCTTTACATTGTGGCTTTCCTTCTGCACTGAACTCACAATTTCTTCTTTCATTTCAGAATCGTGAAAAGTGTCGACTTCGGGATGCCATGCCGCCACACAATATCCGTCTTTGTAATCTTTTTCTCATCAACTTCCTGGATAATCTTCTACTTCTTCATGAGCATCAAGAAGGTTCTATTTTCACTCATTTCGTCGAAATTATAAGTTCGTATCAAATAAATAGTGTGGGTCATCAAAAATCATTCACAAAACCAAACCAAAAAGTAACCAAATCGAGAATCGAAATAACAATGGCAAAAACAAGCCTGACGGGTGATGTAACGAAAGTCACGCGCGGGGAAACATTGTCTTGCTTGTGGGAGGGGGTGGACAGTATCAAGTGCTATTGGCTGGCATTGATAGGATGGTGTATATTTTTTATACCTGACCTACCCCAGTTACTAGTAATACAGCACTCACAAAGATAATCGCAAGCCAGTGACCTTAATAAGTGCAACAAACACATTTTATAGCCAATTTCCTTAAAATTTTTGTCCTTTTTTTCACATTTTTCGCGGTTTCCCCAAAAAGGGTCGTTACTTCGAGAGGGACGCTATTCCCGGGGTCGTAGAATCGAGAGTTGACGGTATGTAGGAAAAAACCTCAGGGGAGGCCAAGAAAGAGATGAGAGGAGCAGATAACAGAAAGTGTTTGTGTGAGAGGAGAAGAATGGAAGTAATTAAAGGAGGAAGAATGGTGGAAGAATAGAGGAAGATTGAGGCATTTTACTAAACTGACTCAGCCACAGGATGGAAACAGATGATAATGATGATGATTCATTAGACAATCTTAGTGATTAAAGGGGATGGTAATATTAATAGCAATATATTTGTTTGGTCGCTGTATTGCGTTTGGGTGTATGCATATGTACTAATCACGCTAGTATGCTAAGGATGAGGAAGGTTAAACATAGTGACCACATTCGCGTGATGGGGAAGAATAAACCCATTAAGGGGAAACCACCCTCAGTACACCCAACTGGGATTCAATCTCTGAACTCCCTGTTTTTGGTATTCCAATATATTGTAAAAGTGGCGCCTTAGACCATTTGACCACCAAAATGAGTTAATGCATTAATGGAACTAGTTCAACTTCTTAGCTCAGTCAGTATATTGTTGACTGAGTTAAGGGCCCTGACATGGTCGAACAATTGATCATAGGTGAAATTAGGTCTGTGATCAACACACATATTGAAGAATCATCATAGACTCCAACATAAAATATGAGTGACTATCGACATTTTTATGAGGAATAAATTAAATTTTCAAAATAAAATATAGTCTATATTACTCGCTGATAATGTAACTTTATATTGGTGAAAGAATTTTTAAAATCAGTCCAGTAGTTTTTGAGTTTATCCATTACAAACAAAAAAACAAAAAGTCAAATCTTTCCTCTTTATAATATTATATTAGTGTAGATATATTGGGTCTGAAACAGGATTAATCCAGTCTTGTGAGGACAAATGAAGAGTTACTGGAATGGAAAAGTGGCGGCTCCAATCTAGAAAAGTGAGCTTAATAGCCAAATGGTTTGTTGTGCTGACTACAGTACACTCTATTCACAGAAGTTAACACTATCTTCGCCAGCAGATGGCGGTCTTTTGGTCAGTATAGCTTATGCCATGGATAATTTTTTTTATAATAATGAACTAACAACCATAGTAATTACTGAGTGTTATGTTTATTCTAAGCTTAAGTTAGTTTTTAAGTTGTGTGCTGATACCATCAGTTGGTTCATATCAAATACCACCTGCGAAAAAAAACAAAAAAGAAAGAAGCAAAATAAGTTATTTTGAACATAATCAAATAAAAATCTTATTGAATTTATAACAGCACAAATTATATCTTAATGGAGAAACTTAATGTGAAAATCTATAATAGTATTACATTTACCGAAGAACATGATAGGATCATAGGAACATTAAATTATATACATCACTGAAAATGATAGTGTGTAATGTTCTTGAAAATGTAACTAACTAGCCACACGAGTTGGGTAGCTGTTTGAAATGTCCCGAAACTTCTCTCCCTTAGTTTCCCAAGTTATATTTCAGATATTAACGTCATCAGCATCCAACTCTAGGTTCTCATAATGTATTGTATTTACCCCTGTGACTCAAATACTAGTTATTTGGATATTTAGAAGAGTTTTTAGAAATGACTGTTTTACTTACACATTGTATAATTTATATAATTTTTATTCTTCTCAAAACACAAATTGAACCTTAAATGTAATCATTTCCATCTAGACACTTGTCTGTCCACTTTAACAACTTTAAACACATTTTACTTCTTAAAGATTTCTGAACAAAGAATAACATCTGTCTACTTTTACATTTTCAGGGAGACTGTTTGGAGGCCACATGGTAATTTGTGAGCTTGCTTGTGTAAATATCTAATTTTATCAGTCTTCAACCCAAAATTAACTCTCTTTCTTTTCATCCATTAATCAAGAACGCAAAAAAGGCACCAAAACAATAGTGGGAGGTTCACCTACCAAACGCAGGTGTTCAAGAAACTGACTCATATGCAGAAGTAGTAACAATCTGAATATTCAACACGTACAAATATGAGAAATATGGCTCCACTTGACAAGATGAATAAAATTTTAAATAAATTATAATATAATTAAAATTAAAAGGTTAATTTTAGATATAACAAGGGGCTGAAAACCACATAATTTCATTACTTCCCTTGATTGATGGATGGATAGAATTTGCAGTGATATTCAACATCAACAAACACCTCATAACCTAAAGTAGATACAAATACTAGCATATGTATAAGAGTTTACATACATTTTCTTTAGTGTGTTGAATTAATACTGATTTTTTGATGTTTGTAAATTAAAAGTTAACACTTTATTTTATTGGAATTTTCTTTATGTGTTATAATGATATCTTGAAGTAATCTTCTATTAGGCTGGAGACACACAGAATGACACAAAATGTTTTGAAACATGTTTCTGTTGTGTTTCATCATGTGTCATTCCACTTTGACCACATGTTTTCAAATGAGTCGCTGACTCAAGGTGGGGCAAAAGTGATGACACACGACGATACATAGTGAGACACATTAAAACAAAGCGGCTGTCATTCCTACTCTCATGTTACGTCCAGTTTGTTTCGCTTGTTTTGCACACAGGTGCAATGTCAGGCAATTTGTTCATATTATGCTAGTTTGCTTGAAAATTTTGAACTGTTATGTGCTGTTTGTGCTTTGTTTTAGTAAAAAAATGCCGAAAAAATCAACTAGTAGTGAGTGTAAAGACATGGGTGCTGAAAACAAAATTTGTCATCATTCATCAAAGATCTGTGTTAAATAATCATCAGGACATTGTTGTCCAAAATTAGGAAGAAGTGTGCAAATAAAATGGGGGTGCCACATGTGCTTTTTCTGCAGTTGGTATTCTGCTTGCTGATAGAATCCCCCAGAAATTACAAGGTTGTAATCAAAGCTTTCTAAACTTACTCAAGTGAAGTGGAGTCAGTTCCTTTATATAATTTTCCGAAGAACTTTTATTAGTTTTTTTTCACTGTTAAGGTAAACACGCTACCACCTACTTTATGATTCCTCAAGCTTAACCAACCCATTACAGGAGATTATAGCTAACAGTTCATCAGTACCGATATTATCAACACAACATGCCACCATCTTATCACATGCTGAATTTTTTTTTACCTTATTATGTTTTTTTTTCATTATGTTTCATTTGAAAAGAATAGTTGTAACTTTTTTTTATATTATAACTTCAAGATGTTTCATTTATCTATGTTTTGAAATGTTTTTTGTCATCCTGTGTGCCTTAGTTAAAGAAAAGAAAAGTTTACACTTTATTTAAATATTTTCTTGCTGTATAACAATATTTTCAAGTGTTTTTTACTTAAAACAGAAAATTATTTTTCTTAAATTTTCTATATTATAAAATAAAATGTTACTCTTTTATTATAATTACATTTGTTTCTTGACTCTTTTGTATGGTTGATTCTATCATTGTTTTGTATTACCTTTTGTTACACATGTACAAATTCACTTACTATTCACACATTGCATCATTGACAATGTCCATCTTTTATTTAATCAATTTTTGTTTTTCTCGAAAGTTCATATAATAATTAATAAATAAAAGTAAAACTAAACAAGGTTTGTCTAATTACTACCTTTACAGGTTATGCACATGTACAGTTGCCCCATGACTTCTTTGGTGGTGACTGACAGCTTGTAGCTGACAGTTGACAGCCTTAAAAAGTTACCAGACCAAATTACGTATCCCTACGCCGAACTAGAGGATCTGCAAAAACAAATGTTTAGCATCTGTTACTTTTGACAGTCAAAATTTAGATATATACCTAAATGTTGACTGTCGGAAGTCAGCTGTGAGCTGTCAGTGAGCACCAAGGAAGCCATGGGGCTACTGTATGATAATTACCCTAATGGGGTTGGGATGAGGAAGGAATCATTTTAGGGTTAATCTACCCGCATTTGCGTGGAAGGAGAGTAGGAACCATTGAGGAAAAACCACCCTCTATAGACCTGACCAGGATTCAAATGCCATTCTCCCTGCTTTCAAAGGCCAGTCTTAACACGAGAGTGACACTTTAAACCATTCAGAAAACACTTTTAAAAGGAATAATTAATATAGACATGGCTTATAACACAACATCCCCACTCAGTGATTAAGAAGATAACATCAGTGGCTGAATGGTCTAAGGCATATCTCTTGTGTCGGACTGGCCTGATGAAGATAGGGAGATCGGGGTTTAAATCCCGGTTGGGTCTAAATAGTTTCTCACTCTCCTTTCACACAAATGCGGGTACATTACATCTAAAATCCTTCCTTCCTCATCCCTACCACAGTAGAGTAATTATAATACAGGCACATAACCTGAACAGGTAGTAAGACGCAGTCATTAAGGAAATGTTAATATGATGTATACATAGAGTACTGTATTAAGTTATGTAGAAAGTTACATAGTAATGTTAAGAGGTATAAAAAAAACTATTTTGAAAGGTAGGTCTAGTGATAGGGTAACTAGTCAAATAATCAATATTTTATCAGAGAGGAGATTCAGACCAAGAAGTTTTCAGATATGTTATCCTCCAAACTAGTTCAGGCGAGGCCAAATTGCTCATCCTGCCGCTTATTGGATTAACAGGTATAGCCTGATGTTTTTAGCCAATTCTAGTTTTAATTATTCTTAACTCATACTATGAATTGACCTTGGACAGGTTTCATCATTCACAGTTCGTGCGCAAATGTTGTCAGCTAAGCTAAACTAACCAAACACAAACCTAACCCTGGTTAGGCCTAATAACATTTTAGGATTAACTAATTTATCCTATGAGCTTGGCCAAAATTTCAGTACTAACGAATTTAGACTAGTACATCGTGAGGCTCTTAAGATGTATCAATTCAGCTTAGTCTGATCTAGTTTGTCCTGGAATCGGGGTTGGATGGTAACATATATAATGCAAGGCAAGTTAGGACTTAGGAAGACTATTTTTTTTTGTCATAGTTTTGTTTGAGAGGATATAAAAGAGAAAGTATTGTTGGATATTTGGTATAAATAACATATTAAGCTGTTCACATATGGTGAGCTAAATAGGTCAGGAAAGATCTGACAGTGGAAAAAGTCAGTGTGTATCAATGTTAAGTATAACTTAAAAGAAGGGAAGTAAATGTAAATTATTTTTATCTAGTGAGTTAAATAACATAGCAATAGTATTAAATTTGTTTTAAATTTGGAATAGACAAAACAAATTGAAAAAAAAAAAGGAAAATGTTATGTATAAAATATTCAAGGTGAATTGTATCACTTTGTAAACATGAGAGAGAGTCAGCTGTTAGTTCGGCAAAGTATATTGAGGGTATCGCAAATCTTTTGGTTTGATATAAATTAACTTATTAGAAATAATTTTGAATAAAAAAAATATAGTTTTGAAAATTGAAGTACCAGGATTCAACTCTCAAAAAAAGTCAATTTAGTCATGTAGTAGCATGATGAAATTTGAAAGTAGAAAGTTGTAGAATCATCAATAGACTAAAAATGTTTGCTACACTAACAATAGTTTTAAATTTTAAAACTATAGGTCTAATAGGTGCATTAATTCAGTTGGTAGCATGTCTGCCCAGTGAGTTAAGGGTCCAGAATTCGATTACTGGCATGGCCAAAAATTTATCATTGATGAAAATATGTGGTTACCCTTTCACATTTATAAATTAACGGATGTGGATTGGATGTTGTGCCTGTTATAGTCTTGAGTTAGATTATAAATCATATGAAGCTACGACAGGCCTCGCAAGCCGGTAGTGGAAATATATATGGCTTGAATAAAAAATTGTCCCAGGCCATAGGCTGGAAATGGTAATGGATGAAAAAAATAAGGTCCAATAGGGGCCATTGAGGTTGATAATTTGAAGATTACTGTGAACAATATATCATTTGACAGGATTAATTAGTTCAAATATTTAGGAACAATTTTAACTAGCAACTACATTACTAGATTGGTAAGTTGTTGACATCTCGCCTGCTTTCCAGGAATGTAAAACTCAGAATATACAAAACAATAATTTTACCTTGTTCCCTATGGGTGTGAAATGTGATCTCTTACCTTATATGATGAAAACAAATTTAGGGTGTTTGAAAACAAGGTGCTTGGGAAGATATTTGGTCAAAAAGGGATGAGATTACTGGGGAGGGGAGGAGGTTAAATAATGATGAATTACATACCTTGTACTCTATCACACAGCATTGTTAAGATATTCAACTCTTGTATGTAGATTACGGTGGACAGGACATGCAGCGTGAATGGGAGAATTTAGAACCTTGTTCTGGGTACTGACTGGCAAACCAAATGGGAAGAGACCATTGGGAAGACCTAGACTAAGATGAGAAGATAACATTAAACTGGAGCTGAAAGAGATAGGATGTAATGAGTTGGACTGGATAGAACTAGCTCGAGATGGAGATAGGGTGTAGTGAGGTGGACTGGCTAGAACTAGCTCGAGATGGAGATAGGATGTAGTGAGGTGGACTGGATAGAACTAGATCAAGATATAAATAGAGTGTAATGAGTTGGACTGGATAGAACTAGATAAATATAGGGATAGGGTGTAATGAAGTGGACTGGATAGAACTAGCTCAAGATAGGGATAGGTGGAGTACTTTGGTAAGTGTGGCAATGGAACAGATGGATAGTTTGTGAAAAAACAAGCAATTGTAATAAACAAAATAAGTTGATTAAAGAGTTATATAATAATTCTAAAAGTTATGTTGTGTTAGATGATACCTAAAAAATAATAACAGGAGTAGGAAGTAGTAAATACATTAATGATTGGTCTAAAAAGTAATTGTGGTTCAGGGTGGTACATCTAGGTCTTGTTTGAAAACTCAAAAGAAGGTTTTCCATTGAAGTTTGGTAAAGGTATGGTAAGTAGGCAACAAAGTCTGCAAGACAGCAAGGTTCACAACACCAGCAGGTTGAGACGAACCCTGGACCCTTAGTTGTCATGTCGTCTCATTCCTGCAAATGTTGCTTGCACTGTAGCTGTCATATATTTGTTGTGTAGTCCAGTGAGTGCCAAAAACCAACAGTCCTCGGTTGACACCTTTGGCAGTTTTCTTCTTGTCTAGGGTTTGTAGAATTTGTTGTTTTTTCTCAGTCCATAAAGCGCATTTTCTTAGGGTCATGAAGTTCTAGCTGCTCTCGTTGGGTAGTAATGTGTGGTTTCAGCTCTCTTTATTGTTTGTGGAATTTGTCTTTTCGAGAGAGCACCCTATATTTTAATCTCACTCGTTGGTTCCCGCCTCGAGTTG
>CABFOW010007803.1:0-21691 GCA_902141385.1 Timema californicum | reverse complement strand
GTAGGTCCTCCATTTCATCTCACAATCACCCTACCATTGCACATTAGCGTAAGTGCGTATAACCCGAACGGGTATTAAGACGAGGTTCTAATAATAATAATAATATTGTGAATTGTATTTGAAATGTTTGATTATGAATTTTACCAACTCAAGTCAGACATTTAATATGAATTTTCTCTAAACAATTTTCAGAAACAAAATATAAGTGTAAACCAAGCTAAGCTTACGTAAATAATATTTTTGTTAGATATGGACTAAATATTATGTCCTTGCATGGATGTAAACAGATAATGTTTTATAGCACACAGGTTAATGGATTTATTTTACATTAAAAAAACACTAATATGATTCTTAAATTTTTAGAAAGACAACTTTATATTTTTTTTTCACAGTGAAGTTTTATAATTTCTCTTTTGATAACATTTCTTCGCTAAAGATGGGTTTTATTTAATGTTGACCTAAATTAGGTGCACTAGCTATGTATAATATATATGGTATAGTTTATTGGGCGTTGGGTCTCACTTAATTATGTACTGATCAAAAATGTAAGGCACTTTTAGGAAAAAAAGAAAAATTAAATATCAAACCTTTCTTCCCGAAGATTTTTTTCAATCTTGACCTAAATTAGATGCATCTATGTAAACAAATATATATACAGTATAGCTACTTAGGCATTGGCTCTCACTTAATAATTATTGACTCAACAAACATGTAGGGTACTTTAAGAAAAATATTGATCTCGAATTTGGCATACATAAATGAAAAATATTACAAAACTTTAAAAGAATGTAATCTAGGAAGTTACTTTTACTGTAAAGACTTGCGTTTCTCATATCAAGTTTATGAGAATATTTTTTTATTACATTTTTCGAAACCAAATATTAGTTTCCTTAGAGGAAATGGACTTTTTCAAATTTGACAAAAGTTTAAAGTATAACAGAAAATCGGAAACCTAAATTGGGAAAATCTGGACCTATAAACAAAACTATTATTCAAAAGAAATGGTTGAAATAATAAGAATGACACAAAGGTAACACAAGTATTTAATTTTATTTTTGTGAAAATAAGACGAAATGTTTAACCTTTTCAACAAGAAAAATATAAAAAAAACACAATTTGGTCATAAAGCGTAAACTTATTTGAAAAAAGAAGTTTGTTTCTAATTGTAAAATCCTGTTCTTCGTCTAGTACAAAATTAATTTTTGGGTGAAGATGATATTTTAAAATAATGCTATTTAATTTATATGATTATATCACTTATGTTGTTAAAAATGTCCTCATATTTTCACAGACAAATTTGTTATTTAGTTTGTATTTATTTTCAAATTAGAAGGGGTAATTTATCTGGTAATATCCGTAACTCATTAGAGGAAAAAAGTTGTAAAACGTTTATCTTCAAAAATTCATTAGCGATGAGATAGGGCTAGTGAGGGTTCATTCAAACTTCCATGATGCCGAATTATAAGATGTTTAGCAATATTACAAATTCACGTGTGCTCATTTCAGTAAAGTAATAGAGTTTCGAAAAGATTCACTGAATTAGTTTTGAAGTCAAATTTCTGAAGCAGTATAGCGTTTACTTAATATATGTTGGGATATTAAATAATTGGTATGCTAATCACACAAAATATGTCGTATTTATTCAGTGTTTTTAAGGCATCGGATCGCAATTAATTCATGAAAGTGGGAGAAGGGGACATGTTCCTCCTTAAATATCGATGAAGGTACTTCCTGAGTTATGGGAGATACATATATGTGAATCTATCAGTAAAATTATAAGGGCTGATAATTGTTTTTATCGACTTTATTTAATAGGACATTGGTCACCCCTCTTTAGAAATTACATTCTAATACCAGATGATCTATTACAGAAAAAAAAATTGCAAATATGTTACCAAATGCTTCGGATGTCTAGTTTTATTTGTGCTTAAAAACATTAATAAATAGTTTCGTAAATAATTTAAGTTCTTGGGAACACTTGAAATAAATGGATATTATGATAATTATTACAAATACAATTAAGAATAGTTATCACCATATAAGTAAAATGTAAACTTGTGGTTCTAGAGTATGTTATAGAATTGAAGAAAATACTTTAAGCAAATTAGTATTATGTTAGTTGCAATATAGATTGGTTAAAAAGCATACCATAAGTTTAAAAGTTTGCGAAATCAAATGATTACTAGTTTAAGTATACTATAATTAGATGGTATATATGTATGCTTTACTAATGGTAAATGTTTAATTAATTTATTATTTATCATCAAAACCTTATTTGTGTATAATGTTAATAGGCCTAAATAATAATTTTTTGAATGTAAAGTTTAAAATATAATGGCTATACCTGAACTATTGGTAATTTGGTATTTATTTTTCAAATATAAAGCATATTAGAATGTTGTGTATAGTTATAATTTTATTTTTAAATGTCCAATTAACACAAATTAGGTACCTGTCTGAGAAATCAACTGTTGAAGCCCGCACTGTAAGCACGAAGGTACCAGGCCATTTGATCTCCGACATTAAATTCTTAACTATCGGGATGATAATGTGTGGCCGAGCTACTGCACCGCGGTCCAATTATTTCTCTTTCTAATCTCGGATCCTCGTCAGAACAATTATAGCAGCTCGTTAACCACATTCTATACAAGCATCGCTTTACTACCACTAGGTTAAAATGTTTTTATATTGACATTCCAAAAATAACAGTTCAGTCGCCATGTTTATATTTGAAGTTGGGCTGCAGGAAACCAGTAATTAGTACAGCCACGATCATTGCCCTTCTGCCCTACGGTATCTTGTTCAGTCATCCCATGTTCAGATACTGGTACAGTCCGTCCAGGGTGGATCCAGTCATTGACCATATCCTAGCTCACAGTATTTTGTTCAGTCATCCCATGTTCAGATACTGGTACAGTCCGTCCAGGGTGGATCCAGTCATTGACCATATCCTAGCTCACAGTATTTTGTTCAGTCATCCCATGTTCAGATACTGGTACAGTCCGTCCGGGGTGGATCCAGTCACTGACCATATCCTGGCTCACGGTATCTTGTTCAGTTATCCCATGTACAGATACTGGTACAGTCCGTCCCGGGTGGTTCCAGTCACTGACCATATCCTAGCTCACAGTATTTTGTTCAGTCATCCTATGTTCAGATACTGGTACACTCCATCCAGGGTGGATCCAGTCATTGACCATATCCTAGCTCACAGTATTTTGTTCAGTCATCCCATGTTCAGATACTGGTACATTCCGTCCGGGGTGGATCCAGTCACTGACCATATCCTAGCTCGCAGTATCTTGTTCAGTCATTTCATGTTCAAATACTGGTACAGTCCGTCCAGGGTGGATCCAGTCATTGACAATATCCTATCTTACAGTATATTGTTCAGATACTGGTACATTCCATCCAGAGTGAATCAGGTATACTAGTAATATCCTTATTTAGACACTGGTACAGTTCGTCCAAGTGGATATTAAGCCAATTACATTTCGAATTAGATGTAAATATTAATGATGCAGTAAAGATGTCAGAACTAGTTTGTTTAATCTCTTTCGAATGAAATTTGTTCTAATTTTTAAATAGTATTTGTAAAAAATTATTTATCATCAATGTTATTCACATTCGCTATTACGTGACAAATTGATCAGCTACCGATCAGGACTGATCGATCATATATCAATTTCAAATGTTTTCATTCAAATTGTCCAAGTGTTGTTTACTGATTATAAAATAGTCACTCAATTTTTTAAATCTAGGAATCGACAGTGTTAATTATCCACGCGTTTTTAAATGAATTGACTTGAAATTGAGTGATTCAACTTAAATCATGACCGTAAATTTGTTTGTCCTCTTCAGCATTAATCGAGTATTTTTTAAACAAAACAACCAGATTCTCAAACCTTTTGAAAGAAAATATTAAAGTAAGCTCCAACTTGATTCAGTGAAACCTTTGGATTAAAGTAAAGCAGGTAATTTACATCTTACTTTTGAATCATTCAACCTCTTAACGGGTTTTTGTAAGTGTAAGTGTGTACACCGCATTCCACTACGCGTCCGGGATATCCGTATGCTTATATTATTGACTTAGGGAGGGTTGAGTAAGAAATAAGTTAGTGAAAATGTAATCTCATTTTCTCGAAGCGAGATTGTATCATCTTCATTTCGTCTGGTTCGCCATCTTAATTTGTGAATAGAACGCAACTCTTTAAGAATGTATCGTTCGTAAAGCATTTTTAAGTGAATCATAGACGCCACTTCCACAAAATAAATAACATACAAACAGTTATTTTCAAAAGTTCATATTTCAATAATGTTTTACTTTATATCCATTACTGTTTCCAGTCTGTGGCCTGAGTATTTTTTTTTATTCAAGCCATATATTTTCCACTGCCGGCTGGCTAGGTCTGTCGTAGCTTCGCATGCCTTGTAATTCAAATTAAGACTAATACAGGCATAACAACCAGTCCCCGGCCATTTATTCATCATTACGAAAAGGTTAAGGCCATATTTCAACAGTATACACTTTTCAGCCATAATGGGAATCGAACCCGGAACCCTAAGCTCAGTATGCAGACATCGCTACCGATTGAGCTAAGGGGTCAGAAACTGTTAAAAGAAACCCATTATTCAAAACAAATGTTTTATTGCGAATGTTTTGATTGCCCAAAGTGACAGCAACTCAACATAGTATTGGTTTGGTGAATGGATACATGAAAGTAGATCTGGTAACTGTTACTATCTGACAGTTACCACCACTACAGGGGCGAATTGACTTCATGTCGAACCAACTGAACTCATTGTTAAGTCCCTACTAGGGAGCGACTGATGTAACGTGTGAAGGTGTGCAACGTAATCTACCTTGAATCGATCTCTTGATACAACTAGTAATAACCGACCAGGGGGGAGAGGGTCGAATCGGAAGGGCGTGGACAGTGAGGCATCACCTAGAGCAAGTAAAACTACACCCCCATCCCTCAACCCTCTCTTCCACTGGCGTGACTGCTGGATAGGTAAAAAAAAACTGACAAGAAAATTAAATGTTGAGACAATGTTAATTGAAGCAATCAGTAGCCACACCTATTACACCCAGCACGATTTATAGCCTCTTTTACAAATACAAACTTGATGGATCCCCAGGACTTCATCTCAGCCCAGTGGATCAGTTTCCGCCTATTAATAAAAACAATTAATCATTAGAGACGCCACAAGTCATATTCTCGGTTTCGATTCTTAAATTTAATCTCGATTTTTTTTTATTATCGATTCTGATTCGTCAACATTTACGATTTCAAACTTTTTCCACGCAGCAAACCTCACATTATATATTTTTAATATGTAAAAGGGGCTATACATCGCGCTGTGTGTAATAGGTGTGGCTACTGATTGTTTCAATTAACATAGTATGACATATATATGTATATATATGCCATACTATGATTTATTCGGGGAGAAATAAACGCTTCAGCGAGCAGATAGTCCCATATTAGACTGACCTGCCGATGACGGGGATATTGGGGTTCGAATCCCTGTCGGGTCTGCTGAGGGTGGCTTTTCACCAATGTTTTCTCACTCTACTTCTACGCGAATGCGGGTATATTACCTTTAAAATGCTTCTTTTTCTCATCCCTACCCCATTATAGTAATACTCATGTATGCGTATAACCAGAATAGATAGTAAGACGTGGGGATAAAGAAACACGGGAAAAAATATTGACAAGTGTAAATGGTAGGATTACAATAAAACATACAAATATGGTTTGTGACAAAGGTCAAGTTGTACACGTTCTAGTTTGTCGGTGTTACGGAAAAAACCCATTAATAATGGCGACAGTAAAAAATATATCAATTCTAAATATTGTAATTTTGTTTGAATAACAGACTTTTAATTTCCTTAAATTTTGGAGGCAAGAATTAAGGTATCGAGAAACATGTTATTAAGGAATCATATTTGACATATTTTGCAAATAGCAAATGTACCGGTGGGCATACAGGCTATAGCTTCAATTTCATTGAATCTGATTTACCGATAAGAGGGAGGTTGGGGTTTTGAATCCCAGCCAAGTGTATTAAAGTGTTTTTCCGTAAGCATCTTCCCACCAAGTACGTGGAGAGCTACATTTTTAAGGGGAGGGAGAGGTCCGATAGACAATTTTACTATACCTTTAACCAATTTTAGTTTTAATATGTAGGCCTATGTATGGAACCCCCTAGGAAAAGTTGGTATAATTTTACCCAGTCCAAAAAATCCTGGGTTTTATTAAAAACACTTAAAAACAAAAAAACTTATATTTTGCATACAAAGCAATCGTCTAATAAATTTTTGAAAATGGCTAGTCATTCTGTTGAAAACCTTTTGGTTCAAACCCATTAACAATACTTTGATTTGTATTTGGTGTTATACACAAGTTTTGGAATTAGAGGTTTTATACAATAGAGTAAGCTATAACAAATATTTTGACTGGTTGAACAAAATAATAGCCTATGTTCAACTAGCAACTCACTTGCGATAATATAATTTTAAGCTACCTACACTGTATTAATGCTAGGACCTAGAAATAATACTTTATCAAAAAAGCAAATGGGATAACCCAAGTTCTTACCTTTTATCTTTAACTAAAGCAATCAACAAATCAATTCTGCAGCTGGCGTGTCAGTAATTTGATGCATAATACCCCCTCTTTCTATTCCTTCTACACAAACAGTTTTTTTAACCTGCTATTTTAAACAGTATTGTTGCTAAGAATAACATTGTTGCATTATAGTTTTTTATTATGTCTCTTATTACGCCTTTCCTAACTATAGTAAAATTAAAATTAAAATATGTTTCTTTGGATCCCTAATAATTAGTATATTTGAATTATTGGTTTAATCAGGTAATATTCAAAATATATTTAATCAAAATAAAAAAACAATAGAACCACTAAAAAAACAATATAGCCCAACCGTTTTTTTTAAATAACCCAGGTTTTTTTCAACCCTGCCCCTAGGGGTCTATCAAATTCCAAGGTGGGTTTGGACACCCCGAGCTCTTATCCACCCTTCCTGAACGCAAGTGCGGATACATTTAATCTAAAACCCTTCCTCATCCCTACTCCTTTAATGAAATTAAATATAAGGGTAGCCCCGATGGGTAGTAAAATATTATACACGAAAAAATTAAGCTTACGGTGACTTCCATTTCGACTGGACTCCGTGGCTAAGTGTTAGACAAGTCTTTAGCCGTGATTAATACTTTCCTAAAACTGTGCGAAATAACAAATCTGATGTCAAATGGGTTAATTGTGAATCCTAACACTCTCGCTAATTTACTGCGCTATTAAATAGAGCTGTAAGCTCGGGAAGGACGCTTTTCCGCAAGCCAGTTTAAAATATTAGCACGTATTCTTGTTTTCTTTTTACAAAGAATTCTACCCCAAAGTCTATACAGTCCTTTCAGATACGCCCTTTATTCTACAATTAGTGTGCTCTAGTACTAGTATACTAACAATCAGTGATGCACATAAACATTCTTACTTAAGAGCACTTTAATATTAAGAAGAGGGACCAGCATTCGCCTGTATTGAGAATGGAAACCCATATGAATGAGAAAGCCCTATAAAAGAGATGTTCGTACATATCTAAAGTGTTGTACTCGCCACATTCATTAGTTCATATTCCAGATTGAATATTTCGAAAATATATTTAAAATTGAAACAACGTCGGATTTCAGGGTTTTCCTGGTTATTTTTTGTTACATTTTCAAGGTTATAGGACATCTGTAAATTTCTGATAGCATTGATTCCTGAGTTAATGATATTTTCTTTAGCTCGCGTCTCATAAGACTATGTATTACTAATTACACTAATGAGCTAGATATGAATAAAGTGGAATTTAGAGGAAGTGTATTCACATTTTCGTGGAGGGAGCGTTGTTAGTCATTGTGGAAAAAAAACCACTCTCAGTACACCTGACCGAGATTCTAACCTCAATCTCCCCGTCATCGGCAGTCTAGTCTATTGCGAAAGTGACTCCTTGGATTATGCAGCCACCGAAGCGGGTTTCTATATAAATTATAGATGGATAGGCTTTCATACATTGCACATGGCCCATATAACCTGTAGGCCCTAGTGGGGGTTGAATGGTCTAAAGCGTCTGTCGGAACTGTCGGAAAGATGTCCAAATTCCGACTGGGCGGGTGTAACTTTAGCCACAATTTACCCAGCCTATTTCAACAATAATGGGTGTGCATTTTATAAAATAAACCCTCCTCACTCAGCTATATCATAGATCATGTGGATCCTCCTCGGTGGCGTAGTTAGCTAACGAGCTAGTTTCATGTTGAGTTAGACTGCCGAGGATGGGGAGATCGAGGTTCGAATCTCGCTCAGGTGAACTGGGGTGGTTTTCCACTCTCCCTCCACACAAATACGGGATCACTTCCTCTAAATTCAACCTTCTCAATTGCTAACTCATTAGCGTAATTAGTACTTAAGCGTATAGTCCAAACGGGTAATAAGACGCGGTGCTAAATAAGTAAATAAATAGACTATGTGATAGTCATTTGATTGTGTGTATAACTTTGAAATATTACATTAAGTCCTAGTGTTCAGTGAGATCGTCTAAAACACACCCGCTTTTGCTACATAATATTCTACACTTGCGTCATGGGTGGCATTCAGCCAGAATCACACCTTCAACAACGTAAAAACTAAGTATTCTGGTCATATTTACGTTCAGATTATTATTTGCGAGGCAAAACCATTTCTCTTTAGTCGACCTGTCAGACCAGTATCTTCTATACAAATGCGCAACTGTCTCAACTCATGTCTTTCAGAATCAATTTAATTTCTTAAGTTTTCTGTGACCTATAATAGGATTTTCAAACTAAAAACCTTATATGATATTTTGGAAAATTATTATATTTCCTTTTACATAGTCAAATAATATGTTATGCAGTTTCAACTTTTGACAGATGGTGCCAATTTTTATAACCCTGAGATAAGTGTTAGTTAATTACATTATTTCAATGTTGGGTATTTACAGTAGCCCCATGGATTGACTGACAGCTCACAGATGACGGCTTTAAAAAGTTACCAGACCAAATTATGTCTCCCTACGCCGAACCATATGATCTGCAAAAACATGTGTTCAGCAGCTTTCACTTTGACAGTCAAAATTTAGGTATATACCTAAATGTTGACTGTCAGTAGTCAGCTGTGAGCTGTCAGTCAGCACCAAAGAAGCCATGGGGCTACTCTACTCTGCATTAGTAATGGATATTTTCTAAAAGGATATCGCTATAATGCTTTGGCTGTACTTAAAGTTACTGGCAGCGAATTGAATTTAAGTCTAAATAATGTTGATTTATTGAATTTCTAACTTTCATTGAACATCTTAGAGGGAGTAGTTTGAGTCTCTGCACATTTTAAATGCAACCGCATTTGTATTGCGGAAGTGAAAAAAACATTCAGTAAAATTGGACGGGATTCGAACTCCGACCTCAGCGTCATTACGTGACAATAACCAAGGTCAGAGCTCACAAAGTACGATTATAAATTAAAAACTTCCTAAAGTTAGTTCAGCATTCCACAAATGTATCCCAAAATAAAATAAAATTGAATTAATAATAAATATGTCGGATAGCCAACAACCGAACCGCAAACGTAGCATACTCTTACAGTCTGGCTTAGATAGGAAGACACTTTTTTTTTACAGTTCTGGTTTTAGAGTTACCAAAACAGTGTTCATATATCCATATATAAAGTCATGTGATCCACTATTGTAATTCTTTCTTTTTTATACAAAGAGCACTTTTTGAGCCGACTGCTAATATATCAGCACACGATGTATACAAAACTAATTAACTAGAGAGCAGACCCAGTCACCTGACCGTTAATTCATCACTGCGAAAGGAGAAGTTCCAATTTCACCAATGATAAATTTTTCTATCATGTAGGGGGTCGAACCCGAGTCCCCTAGCTTGGTATTCGGAGGCTCTACCGACTGAGACCCGCCTCGGTGGCGTAGTTGGCTAACGCGCTTGTCGTGTTGAGCTCGACCGCTGGGGACGGGAAGATCGAGGTTCGAATCTCGGTCGGGTGAACTGATATGGTTTTTCCTAAATGGTTTTCCACTCTCCCTCCACGCAAATGCGGGTTCACTTCCTCTAATTCAACCTTCCCTAATCCATTAGCGCCATTATTACTTAAAGCGTATAACCCGAACGGGTATTAAGACGCGGTGCTAAATAATTTTTAAAAAAAACTACCGACTGAGCTAAGATGTTCTGTTTCGACATTATAGCTCATAGCTAATAACTTTTGCTGAACTAACAACAACAAATTATTTAAACCCGTAGGTCGCTAGCCAGCAGGTGTGGTGGGCTTCAGTTCTAGAGCTGTAATTATACCCATTAATAGAAGGAGCAACAACAAGGACTTGGCAACATTCGCGACCCTGGCGTGTTTAGTTGCCGCACTCACACTTGCGAGTACGAGGAGAGGGCACCGTGACCTGGCGATGTTCCCGAAACCCGCAATTGTACGTGACTTGACACATCCATCGTGTTCACAGCCGGACGTAGAACAGCAAACTTCTGGGACACCAAACCATTTGCTCCTCCGGCGCACGTCAGTAAAATGAGATTTATAAATACGACCAGGAACTAGCCAATTTAAAAAAAAAAAGTGGTAGGTCTTCTCAAACTGCACACATTTCAGACTCACAGCTACGAAATTTGCAATTCAAATTTTGTAATTCTTATTTTAATACACACAGCTGAATAAAACGTACTTTTAACTGTGTTATTTCGTGCACGCTTTACAAACGCATAATTACACCAGCACGCGACTTATAAACTGTATTTACCTAGGTCAGCATCAGTGGCGTGTCGTGAGGTATTACCAGGGTAAGCAGAGCTCGTTAAAACGGTACTTGTTTTGTGCCCTTCCCTCGGGGTCCCTATTTGAACAATCACACTTTGGCTCTGCTCACCATACCTCACATGGTAATGTATGCTCGCTGAAACCCGGCAAATGAGTATTTTATTGAATAATGGAAAATAGTATAGGCTCATTTCAAGCTAATTCTGCCTATCCTGGCAACAGGCCACGCCACGCCACTGGGCAGCACATCCAAAAACAGATATTCAATCCCAGCGTAGGAATTTAATATCCGGATACAAAATGGATGAAGTCATACACATTTACTAAAATTAGATATATACATCCTGGGATCGAATCAAGGTATCCTCTAATATGGTCGGTCTACCTATGACTCAGCATCGGATTTGGAAAAAGTGTTGTCGATATATATATTATCATCTGTGCGGTTTTTTTTCTATCCTCACGTCTTATTACCTTTTCATCTTTTAAGCATTTATAATTACTCTAATGGGGTAGGGATGAGAAAGGAAGCATTTTAGAGTAATCTACCCGCATTTGCATGGAAGGAGAGTGAGAAACCATTTAGGGGAAATCACCCTCAGTAAGACCTACCAAGATTCGAAATTCAATCTTTACCTTATCAGTAGGTCTTTCTCATATGAGAGTGACGCCTTAGACCATTGTCCACTGGAGCGGTTATCTTTGCAGTTATTATGTTCAACCCACTTTGAGAAAAAGTGTATTTACATTTGCAATTCAAATTTGTGTGCCTATTTTAGTCGACATAACTGCGATACACGTCATTTGCGTGGTTAAAATATTTCATTTTCATGGACAGTGCACGCTGAGTTATAAATTAATTAAACTACGATTCTTATGAAGGCCCTTACACGTACTTGTTATTATTTTTAAGTTATATTGTCTTACTACTTGAAGGGCTTTCCTTATCATACCCCTTGTTATCTAACGTGAGATATCTGAACCAAAATACTATATCAATACGCGAGTTACAAGCTAAAGTAGCTCAAGATCAGACAAAAGATTAAGTTTTTCACTCATTAAAATATTTTTAGTAACTTTTGAAACGGTCAGAAAAGTTTCTTCATATCTAGATCGGAGTGTACAGATAAAAAAAAGCTAAGTCCTCGTAAATAAACCACTTGCATTTCGGATGTCAACATTAACTAAGTGTCCGTTACTTTCGCTACGAAAATATTATGGAGATAAGTTTTCAAAGTATTTCATAATTTTTATCCAAAACAAAAACAAAGGTAGCTTCAAATAGTTTTGTTCCATAAGCTAGAATTTATCAAGCCTGCACTTTAAAATAAAAGTAATCAAACATTTAAAATTCCAGCTTCTAGGTACACATGTGTGAGCACAGGAGCTACTAATTTTAAAATGTCAGCCCTTTGCTGTAGATATCGCACAATGATCATGAGTCATGACAGACAAACTCTTAATTTTCATAATATAGAAGATTATTGCTATAAAATGCCGATATTGTTATTATTCATCCTGAAGTCGGTGAGAATGGGCTTGACGATTTTTCTGAGATCTTCTTGTGGCCCTCTGGAAAATCCTTGCGGAGCCTAGGTTTGGGAGCCACTGGATTTCGGGGAAAGTGTTCAATAGTTTTGTATAGTCAGGTGTTTGTACTTGACGTCCATAGATCGTGACACACTACTTCACCTGAGACTGTACTGACTCTTTAATGTTCTGGTATAGCGATGGTGTCACCTCTCCATGACAGAAACACTTGCTTTTGGCATGGCTCCAAAACATCGCCAAAGGTTCGACCGATGCAATAGACTTTAAATTGGCTGTGCTCAGTCAGTGTCCAACATGTAGAAGAACGAACCGCGCACCATGCCATATAGGTCAAAGGTCAAAAACACTTTTTATTGGTAAGTTCAACGCCAAGGTGGTTTTTTACCCACCCATTTTAGCAACACGCATTCCAATTACACTAATAGAGATGGGGATGTGTAAGGTAGAGTTTGAAGTGACTGCACCGGCATTTGAGAGCTCGGAGATTGGGAAACCATTTAGTAAAAACCAACCTCAGAATGGGATTGTATAGCCCCTACCTCCTCATCACCGACACATCACACTAGATGAGCCTGACATTTTGTCAGCGTGTACACAGGTACGGGTAATATCAAGGTTTATGATTACATTTTATTTTAAGGAGCAGAGATTTAAAAGGTAGCTTTAAAGGGCATTTCCCACATTGGAGTGGAGAGAGGATGAGTAAAACACTAAGATAAATCGCATACGTGGGAAAATCACCCTCCCGTGCACCCTCAAGTCGACCTCACTGATCTTGCAGTTAAGTACTCGCTTCAGGACTCGATAGTCCTGGGTTCAAACTCAACTGGGGTCGACCGATTTTTCTTGAGCGATAAAAAATCAGTAGAGTAGCATAGCTTCCTTCAGAGGGAAAGTAAGGCCACCAGTACCATGTCGATTGTGGCATTTAGAAGAACCCTGGAAGTCATGTGAAAATACCTTTCCCGGAAAAACTGGTAGACCCTTTCGCTCTCGCTCTTAGACATTATTGTGTGCTGATATGATCAGTCGGCTCAGAAAGTGTACGTTAAATACCTTAAATTAATAAAATAAATAATTCAACTCTGGCCTCCCCCACACCCCATAGCCCGGCAATCCACTCTATTGCCAGCGTGAGGCCTAGACCAAAAGTCGGTAATTGGTCGATCTCGCGACAATCAAAGACCTTGCTGCAAGAAGGATGCAGCTCCAATTTTACTAACTTTTGGGAAATTAAAAAAAAATGTTTCAAAAATTACTTGCTTACAGCAGGTCACTGAATTTTTGTTACCATGTATAATAGATAGTTAGACATAATATTCAGTGAATATCATTTCGGTATTTCATCACTAGAGTCAAGGAGTGGTGGGGGGCCTTTAAATTTTGGAGCTGCACCCTTTTTGTACCAATAATACAAAAAAGTGCAATAGTTGATCAACTATTTACTAATTTAATCAAAAGTATTACATATTTTATTATTTACATGTAATATCAACTTGAATACATACAATAAAACAATAATAAAGATAAGTAAATTTTAAATTTTGTAGTTTACTCAGAAAAGTAGCAACAAACTTACCTTAACGTCTAACAACGTGGTGCAGGTTATAAGATAGTGTCATACTGTAACCGGTCAAGTTAAGACTGCTACCTTTTACTGTACGTGGAGTGTGCATCAGAAATGTCCGTAGGCCTATATAAAGCGATGAACCTTAAAGAATAATAATTGCAATTATAGAAATTAAGAAACACAAAGTGTGGTATTGCGAAGAATACATCAAATTAATTGTTTAAATAAGAGTCTCCACTATATTCACCTTTCCTTTGTCTGCCGGTATAAGTGAACCACATCTCACCTTATAGTAGCACTCTATGTGTGGGTATGTAAACCAGTCAGTCGCCTTACGCCTGCCTTTTTTGTGAAGAAAGACAGGGTTCGCTACTCGGACACGTCATCTACACCAAAACAGGTCGAAGTTAGACGAGGGATTTTGTCCATGGTCGATATCGATTAGCTTTAGATGCTGAGAAAATTTGTTCAAATCTTGTACGACATGAATTCTAGTCTTGTGTTATTGAAAATCAATCATGGCATAAGACAGCTAAAGTTTATCGAATACCAGTGGAGATTTATTACATTTTTGTGGTTACTTTAAGCAGCTTTAAAAAATATAAATATGCCAAAACATTATTTTTTATTAATAAAAATAATTTTTGGGAAAATAAATACGCCAAAATACCGTTAAATGTTATTATTTTAAGAATATGTAAGCAATATGTATCAGAATTGAATGATATCTAAAGGTGATGAATGTGTTGGAATTTTATATCAATTAGTATTACAATAATAATATTGTGGATCATATTTACTAGACTTAAGGGATATTTTGGGAAGTCTAAGCTAGTAGTTGTGATACACGCAAACTCAGAACCAGGAAGTCAATTTAAAAAAGTAGCGGTACATTAAGTACTCACTTCCAACAACACCGTTAGTGTGAGCATAACTAATACCAGTATTTTATTTTAATTAATAGTGAAACAACACCTTACGCCGCAGAGTGTCAGTAATAGTTAACTATTAATTACCAGCTCCGGTGGTCCCATGAGTCGAGTCGAACTGATAAATGTGCGCTGACGCCGAGCCGATACGATGCGATACAGACGGGTGCGCGTCAACCTATATTTCTGTATTAGTTCTTATATTTATCGAATTACATTTTGACAACGTTGATTGGTGTACATTAGTGTCTTACGTAACAATTTCAAATACTTTTCTAACGATTCATAAGAATTGTTTTGTAATAAAGTATATTATTATTATTATTATTAGCACCGCGCCTTACTACCCGTTCAAGTTATACGCACTTACGTAGTGTAATGGTAGAGTGATTGTGAGATGATGGAGGACCTACAGTTTAAATTGGGATCCGAACCACGGTGGAGACCTGACATCCCACACATTCGCAAGTTGTGATTAATACACGTCTTGTCAATAAGTTAATTAAACTATGTCTTAGTTTCCAGAGAGTTGTTTAACAATATCTTAAGTGTGAGGAAGAGAGTTGAAATCACCTCATCTATAAAAGTTTATTTATCTTTCCCTTTAATAATGGATTAAATATCCAAACTATTAACGAATCCCGACTTAACGAGCTATCTCAGCCTGAATCGAAAACATGCCAGCGTAGACGGAAAACTTGCACAACGCGCGGCCCACGGGCCACTTGCAGCCCACCAAACATTTTCCTTGCCATTATTAAATTGTGGTTCATTACGAGCGAAAATATTTATTGTAAGATTTAATTTGAACAATTTAAAATTAATATTAAATTTCGCAGCTATGATTGGAGAAAATACAACGAAGTTGTTGCAATCCTTGAATAACTTTGAGAGAAAGAAGTAAGCTAGAAACAAGTATAAATAGCTAATAGTCACTTGAAAGACATTATAAAGATATCCACCACAAGTATAATTTTTCAAGGTGAGGAACCTTTTAATAACACCGTGTCTTACTACCAGTTCGGGTTATACGCCTATGTACTATTAACACTCATGTGTTTGGAATTAGTCAGGTTGAATTTATAGGAAGCATACACGTGTTTACGTGGAGGGAAAGTGGGAAAACACTTAGTAAAAAACACCCTCAGCACACCCAACCGGAATCGAGCCCCAATCTACCAGTCTTCGGTAATCTAGTATATTTCGAGAGTCGTGCCTTAGAGCATGCGGCCACTGTATGAGGCCCTTATTGTTGACTAAATGTATTTCACGCCTTGTCTCTTTGGTGGTTAACTTCCCTAAAACACTTTTAAATACTTATATTTTATTATTTTGCCAAATTTTGCGAGGATTAACATCAATAGGTGAAAAGTGGGAGTGCGGGGAACGTGAGAAAAAGTCAGCGTTTTTGCAGTTTTTATAGCAAAACACGTTTTTGATCAAAATAAATTAAATATTTCTTCCTCCAGTAGAAACATAGAGTTTAATTTTCTTCACATGGGGATATCAACAGTTGTTGAATTTCTGTCAAGGATGTCCTAGCATTTAAGGACAACTTTTTTTTCTTAATTTAAAAAGTTTCTCAACTAATGCCGGCCGCAATTTAGACGACAGATATTCAACAACTATTGATATCACCATGCGAAGACAATTAAACTCTGTATTTCTACTGAAGAGATATTTTATTTGTTTTGGTCAAAATAAAATTTGCTATAAAAACCGCAAAAGCATTTAACTTTTATCCAGTCCCCTGCATTCCCAACTTAACCTATCGATTTAACCGAGATTTGAATCAAAACCTTTAATAGATGATACCTAGATCACGATCATCTTAACATTCATATTTCGTTAGTATGACTTGTTCCTCTCAATTTATTAAATGACAGCCATCCCAATGCACTTAATGAAACGTTGACGTGAAGGCAACTTTACGTATAAATTTAGCAGAGTAGAACTGTCACGTTACATTATAATAAGTAGAGTAAGGTGGCTGCACCAAAGATGATTTTCTTACTTCTTTGAGAGGGAATAAAATGACAAGTGCTAACACAGATATTCATTGGTCTATTTTCTACCATTTAAAAAAATAACAGATATATCTGAGTACATAAAACAAGGTTTAAGCATTAAATAAAATATACCTGCACATGGGCCACCTTTGGAACACAGGTACCAAACGTTGCCCATGTCTTTGTTGAGGCATTTAGGGTTAAAAAGGATAAAACGCACACCGGAAGTTCGGAATTGAGTCCTCATGGGTTGGATCCACAGAGGTCCCATGCACATACCTCAAACAGAGTGCAAAACCTTATGTCTTCAACTCTATAATTCTTACATAAGTGGCAGTATCAGGACTCGGGATGGTATTTCCCCTTTTGGAAACCAGACGTACTTTGCTTTTGGTGAGATGTCTCCAGTATCTTCAGTTTCCTCTTTTCTTTAGGTTTAGTCTTCTCTTTCATCTTTGTCTTCTTCTTTTTATCTTTGTCTTCCCCTGTTTGGTCTCTGTCTTATTCTGATTTGCTTCAGTCTTCTTTTCTTTGATCTCAGTCTTCTCTTTATTCTCAATCTTCTTCACTTTGGACGTAGTCTTAACATTTTTGAAGAGACTGGCTACCACTTTCTTGAAGGGTAAGCTCTACATTGTTGTCGTTGTCGCTTCTTTCTCCTACCTGCTTTTGTGGTTGAAATGTAAGAGAAATTGGTGCAAATGCCTCATCAGGGATGGCAGCGGGATCGAAGGGATGTATTCCTGTTGATCCACAACCATTGTAGATGTTGGCTGGAGTGACAAAATTAACCCGGACCCTGGAAAAAATCTCCCAAATTGATTCCAATTAATAGCACGATCAGCACTCACCTTTTTAACTTTTGTACCATTTCCAAATTCTCTTTGCGTCTAGAACAGTACAACCTCGTTATCCCAGTTTGTTTCAAACGACTTAAAACACTATTATCTAAAGGTTGAAGCTTGTGCGTCACACAAGGTCATATCATGCACATCTGCAGCATGGACTATATTTGCGTCGAGGTGTGACGCTGCACCATAAAAAATCAGAAGTGCAGGTCCAGGATGCTTGTATTTTGAAAAGTGGTCAAGCCACTTGACAAAAATCTGAGAATGAGAGTCAATGAGGCTTTTGGGGTTTGGGAACCTAGTCTAAGATGTTATAAATGTTGACCGCAAAAAAAAGTTTATATTTCTAAACGCTTCTACCAGAATCTTACTCTAGTACCTCGTGTATTTGTTTAGTGTGTGCCGATTCCTTATTTGGTATATAGTTTGCGTCTTACGAATACCAAAGCATCGTGGCATCTTTATACACCTTATTTTGTAGCTACAGTAAACTTCTAGTGCAACCTGAATCATGATCAGTCTTAACAGCTGCTCGTGGATCATCTTTGTGAACAGTTTTGTTTCGCAACAGTCCAATCTCATTGGCTATGTTTTGCTAGATACATTACATTACGGTGCGTAACGTTTTTTTATATTAAGCTACTCCTGATCGAATGTTGCCACTATTTTTTCAATACAAAATTCTCAGTATTTTCCATGTTTTCCAGAAGGAATTCCCATTTTTCTAGATACTTTAGATACCTTAGAAGAATATTTCATTTTTTATAAATGTGACTTTTGAGAAGTCAGGCCATTAGTGTCTAGAACTGGATCATTTGACCTTGATGGGGTAATGTATGTGGTTTCTAAGCAACCGCCAATATTTCCAGGAAATAAAAGGATGGCTTGTAAAATGTGGAGTTTGGGCGGAGGGAAGGGGGGGCGTGTTTATTAATCAGCGTGCTTATTTCCATAGGGAGGTTTATCTTCTGAGTAAAGGCTTACTATTCAAAGCTTTTAGTTTAGTGCCCCAAACTCATGAAAAAAAATTCCCGTATTTATTTAGATTTTCATGAAATTCTCTGTTTTTTTCCTGTTTTTCCCAGACCCCCAAAACTCCCTGTATTTTCCCGGTTTCCTAGGTGTGTGGCAACCCTGTGATCACACATATAATCTATTTACGTTACGTGAACGTTACACTACTTTAACATTAAGTTGATAGTACCCGCTTCGGTGACCGCGCTGTTCCCACAGTAGACTAGACTGCCGAGGACGGGGAAATCGAGGTTCAAATCTCCGTCGAGTGTACTGAGGGTAATTTTTCTAATCTGAGGGTAGTTTTTCTAACTTTCAACTCTACTTCCACGCAAATGCGGATACACATCCTCTAAACATAACCTTCATAATCCTTAAAGCCATTTGCATAATTAGTACATAAGCGTATAAACCGAACGGGTAGTAAAGTTGATTATGATCCCAGCACAGCTTATCGACGATCTTGACCCCGACCGAGGCTGTGCGTGATACGACAGATGGCCAGATTCCGATGCGAGTATTCCATCAGTAGGAGGAGGAGGGGAGATCTGTTCTCTTGAATGAAATTGTTTGCTTTGGCATTGCACGGCCCTCATCCATCACAGCCCACACTCCTTCATGGCTGGGTTTTTCACGAACGACTGCTCTCGCGGTGTTCGCTAATTTGTATTGCCCACTCAATCAGATTACCAATATTATATAGAAAGTACATATACCCTACATCGTGTTTTCAACTACTCTCTTGGGGGTAATAAGTTACCACACCCTGGTCAGGTGAGTTTAACACCTGTCATTAATCACAGGAGCATGATTGCATGAGTCAAAAATTACATTTTAAATGTAGGAAATATACAAAATGATAGAAAGTATGAGAAGTAAGAGTCCACGCAGGTACATACCAATTTTAATAGTAAGGACCTTTTAGAAAAAATAAACATCTATATTTGCTATCGACATTGATAAAACATTACTCTTCTATTATTTGAATATCACAGCGTCTTACTACCTGTTCAGGTTATACGCATATATTATGATAATTACTTTGATTAATGGAGATAGGGCTGAGGAAGGAAGCACTTTACAGAAAATGTATCCGCACTCGCGTGGAAGGAGAGTTAGAAACTATTTAGGATAAAACTCTTGTCAATCCTTAAATAAAAGAACGGAGTTGAAGCCTCCATTCTTTGTTGATCCATGACACTCCTGACATCCGGCGGGGGCCGCAGCAATGTCCATGAATGGCTGCAAGCCGTTCCTGTAAAGAGTTTGTTGAACTTTGGTCACTTCCCAGGACTTATCTGTCTCTGCAAATCAGATGGGCCACATGAAAGAAACCGCTAATCTGCCCCCACGTGCATAGTAAACGGACCTTAATGAACTATTACGTGAAGTCATCGCGAGGGACGATAAAGTGTGGATGCAGCGGTATTCACTGATTTTATTTTTTAAATGTTCCCGTGCCTTGCATACATATTCGTATCACTTATTTTGATGCTCAATGAGAAAGACCGCTATTGTAGTGTTTCCCCACCAAGCGTACTTTCAGGAGTACGAGAAGGATTCCAGGGTGTAGGCGACGTACCACTGAGATTTATTAATCATAAACTATTTTGGGATATTAGTAGGCCCGACACCTTAGCTCAGTCGGTAGCGTGTCTGCCTACTGATATAAGGGTTCGATTCCCGGCATTGTCAAAAATGTATAATTGATGAAAATATGGGTTTACTCTTTCACATTGATAAATTAAGGGTCGGGGATTGGATGTTGCTCCTATCCTAGTCTTAAGATATATGATGAGGCATATAAAGCTTCGACAGGTATAGCCACTCGGTATGGGAGATATATATGACTCGAATAAAAAACTGACCCAGCCCATGGACTGGAAACAGTAATGGATGTAAATAGAAAATAGGTCCGATAAACAAATTAACTCAGAGTTTAATGTAATGTCAGAAGCTTTTATAATCTTTTATTCCACTTTATCACGGTTTTAACTTACCAATAAAGTAGTATTAAAATTTGGAGCAATTGTTTAGGCTTCACAGAATAGAAGATTTTTTTTCATGAAAACCTGGAAAGGGTACATTTGTTAGTTCATGGCCCCGAAAGGGGTATGCGACAGATGAAAGGTTGGGAAACACTGACGTAGTAGATTTACGGTTCCTTTGGCCTTTTTATGATAGATTTAGTGTTATTAAAAGGCTGTTCTATGATTATCTTATTTGCAAATATGATTTGTAAAGCAAAGGCAGTTTACATTACCTATCGAACTGACAAAACACATCTGTTGGGCGGATGACTAAGGGTTGTTTCTTTTGTTAGCAACTTTTCACCAGTCAGAAAAAATCAAAGTTGCCATGAACGTATTAATTATATTGTCCAATCGTCATAGAAATAACCTTATACGACAGTTAAAATCTTTATTAAATCTACTTTCATGTATTAATACGTTATGCCACATGTTATATAAATGTCAAATTTAATTTATGGTGTCAATTTGGGTGGTTTAAAGGTTATAAGACATTAATTGCAAATGTTAGCTAATTTAAATGTATTTGCTATATTTTTAAGATGTTCGCCTTATGGCAACCCGATAATAATTTTAGGAATACATGGATTCATATAAAATAGAATAAATGACATAACAATAAACATAGATTTAGTATTTAATAATGTTTGTGTTTATTTTAAAATAATAAACACAGTAGAGTAAATTATATTAAGGGAATTTTTCCCCCATATATCTTGGAAGTGATGGTTTGATTTTCCATTGTAAGTATGGTTTTATTTTGGATCGAGAAATAAAAGCTACCTTTTCATTGTAATTATTTTTTACATCAAGCGATTGTCCTCTTTGACACCCTTAGTCAAACTAATAAATATACTGCTTTGTGATCAGGG